>JALXFT010003321.1:152500-420001 GCA_023376895.1 Aspiorhynchus laticeps
CAGCAAGCAGTCTTACCTCTCAGATAGGTCCTTCAAGGTATCTGCGAGGGGTGAGGTGTCCAAGTCGCAACATCTACACAGTAAAATCCTGAGTGTTAAATTAACACTGCTCGGATCATATATGGTCCCACTCTAAAAGAGTGTTAAAGTAACACTGAAGCAGTGTTAAAGTTAATGGGATAATTATGTGATTAATTAAGTGCTGATTGAGCACAAGTGATGAAAACCTGCTGTTAACAAGCAGAATCACTGAAGAAAAGAGAAACACAAGAACTACAACTGACTTCAACCACATCCTTAGATGAAATCAACTGAAATAAAAGACATTAAATCTCTCAAGATTTCAGTAGAAGATAATTAACCAACTCCACAAACATCAACAGCTTCATGCATTACTAACAAGTTAGCCGTTATTTCTGGATTATCTAAAACAGAAGGTCTTTACTGAGAATTAAGGTTTAGATGTGTTTTTCTTTTTTCAATTTACCGTTTTGGTGAATATTGTTTGCTTTAGTTGCCTCTTGACCCTTGACATTTTAAATGCAAGTTTATCTTTGGCTGTTACAATTGGGTTTATAAAGCACATATGTGATGGCAAGGAACTTATGATGATGTTATTTCGTGTGTCTGAGTCTCTGATTGCATTTTACCTAAAGCTGTAGTGTTTTTATGGTTTATGCATTATTGCAGTTCTATTATATGAGATGACAATGTGAGAAAACTTTATAAACCACTTTTATAAGTATGGCTCATAAAGAAGTTTCAATTCTGGCAATCACATACATGAAGAATCAGCATGTGAATCTCAGCAATGGTGAAAGTAAGAATAAAAAATACTAAGACAATGCTGCTGCATAATTTATCACACAGAAAAGTGTGATAAATTATCACGCCGGAAGCTTTTCCGCTTCCGGCGCTGCTGTGTTCAGTCGACGTTAAAGGATGGCTCCACTCAATTTGTGCTTTTATATACTCTTTTACATATTTTTACTTTCTCTTTTTACACGCTTAACGTCTGCACTATTTATTTATGACAAAAGAACACTTTTGGACATTGGACACCGCTGCACTAACCTGCTTCAGGACACATTATCCACGGATCCAGCGTGGCCAGTGGAGATTCTTCGGAACGCCGAGGTTAACAAAGGCCACCCGAATAATCCCAGGAGGCGAAAGAAACACAGCGGGCGATGCGCTGGAATTCGTCACAGACTGAGAAAAAAAGCTCACAGTCCTCCTCTGCAGAGTATTCTGCTCGCAAATGTCCAATCCTTGGAAAATAAGATGGACGATCTTAGAGCCAGGACAAGTTTCCAACGGGACATTAGGGACTGTAACATCCTTTGTTTGTCTGAAACATGGCTCACTCCCTCGGTCCCGGACACCGCTGTAACACCGTCTGATAACTTTTCTGTTTTACGGATGGACAGAACAGCCGAGGCCGGAAAAATCAAGGGTGGTGGAGTGTGTTTCATGATTAACAAGAAATGGTGCGACCCCAGGAATATCTCCATTCTGTCGCGTTCCTGCTCGCCTCATCTGGAACATCTCTCCATTATCTGCCGCTCATTCTATTTACCCCGCGAGTTCTCCGCGGTCATCGCTTCTGCCGTTTACATTCCACCACAGGCAGACACGAGCTTGGCTTTGTCCAAACTCCACGAGGAGCTAAGCGGCTACATCAACAAACACCCTGACGCTGCCTCTATCATCGCAGGGGACTTTAACAAAGCCAACCTCAGGAAGGTCATGTCGAACTTCCATCAGCATGTATCCTGTCCAACTAGAGGACCGAATACACTGGATCATTGCTACACTCAGTTTAAGAATGCCTATAAAGCTCGTTCCCTGCCGGCTTTTGGTAAATCGGACCATGCGGCCATTTTCCTCACACCGGAAAATAAACAAAGGATCGTTCAGGAATCCCCGGGGGAGAGGGAAGTGACGCGCTGGTCCTCCCACTCTGAAGCTATGCTACTGGCGTCTCTTGATGATGTAGACTGGGACATGTTCCGGGCGAGTTCAGCTGACGTCAGTGAGTTCACAGATGTAGCATTAAGCTTTGTTTACATGCTAACTGACCAAGCCACTGAAACGGTAACAATAAGGACATTCTCTAATCAGAAACCGTGGGTGGACAGAACAATCCGTGCTGCAATTAACCAACGCACTGCCGCATACAACGCTGGTCTTTTGTCAGGAAACATGAGCGATTACAAAGCATCATGTTATGCTCTCCGACGGGCAGTTAGAGCTGCTAAACTCCGATACAGAGAGAAAATTGAGACACATTTTCAGCTCAATGACTCTTGACGCATGTGGCAGGGACTGAAGACCATCTGTTCCTCTGGAAATAACCCCTCCGCCGAGGTGAGTGCAGATCCATTTCTGGCCGAAGAGCTAAACACCTTCTACGGCCGCTTCGAATGCAACGGCAGCACGACTCTGCCGATCAGTGCGTCAGGAAGCAGCAGACAGAGCAGCGATGTTGATCACGTTATCACCGTGTCGGAGGACGAGGTTCAGAGAGAATTAAGGAGAGTAAACATCAGGAAAACCGCCAGACCTGATGGGATTACCGGCCGCATTCTGAGATCATGCGCCGATCAGCTTGCTGGTTTGTTTACTTCCATCTTTAATGAGTCCCTTGCTACCTCTGTGATTCCCACCTCATTTAAGAAATCTGTCATCATCCCTGTGCCTAAGAACAGCAAACCCTCTTGCCTGAATGACTATCGCCCAGTTGCCCTCACATCAACAGTCATGAAGGTTTTTGAGAGACTTTTAAAGAAACACATATGCTCCTCCATCCCTGCTACCTTGGACCCTCTTCAGTTTGCCTATCGCCCAAATAGGTCTACTGATGATGCCATCTCTCAGGTACTGCACTCCTCCCTCACACATATTGACAGCAAAAATGGCAACTATGTCAGACTGCTATTCATTGACTATAGCTCAGCTTTCAATACTATAGTCCCCACCAAGCTAGCTGTCAAACTCTCAGACCTCGGCCTAAACACTACACTCTGTGACTGGATCCAAGACTTCCTCACCGGCAGACCACAAGTGGTGAAAATGGGCCAGTTCACCTCCAACTCCATCAGGGCTCGCAGGGCTGCATTCTGAGTCCTCTGCTCTACTCTCTCTACACACACGACTGTGTGTCCTCTCACAGCTCCACTTCTGTTATTAAATTTGCTGATGATACTGTGGTTCTGGGCCTCATTTTCAACAATGATGAGACCGCATACCTGGGTGAGGTAGAGAGACTAACATCATGGTGCCAGGACAAATGTCTCTCTCTGAACGTGAGCAAAACTAAAGAGCTGATTGTAGACTTCAGGAAGAGACAGCAGCGGCCCTACACTCCTCTTATGATCAGCGGGACCCCTGTGGAGAGGGTGAGCAGCTTCAAGTACCTCGGTGTAAACATCTCCGAGGACCTGACTTGGACTGCACACATTCAAACACAGGTCAAGAAAGCCAGGCAAAGACTGTACCATCTGCGACAGCTGAGGAAATTCAGGGTCTCACCAGCAATCCTGAAAACTTTCTATTCAGGGGCCATAGAAAGTGTATTGACTCAGTGAAGTGCATCTCAGTGTGGTACAGTAACGCCACAAATCAGGACTGCAAAGCTCTGCAGAGAGTCGTGCGCTTAGCTGAGCGCATCTCTGGGTCTGCCCTCTCCTCTCTGCAGGACATCTACCTCAAACGCTGCAAAAGCAGAGCTGCAAAAATAATCAAGGACTCAAATCACCCCGGTAACCATATTTTAATCTCACTGCCATCTGGCAAGCGCTTCAGGAGCATGATGGCAAAAACTGAGAGACTGAGGAGGAGCTTCTACCCTCAGGCTATCAGGCTCCTAAACTCAGTCTCATAACATCTACAGGACTCAATTTAATTAACTGCAACACCCATCATTCTCCATCATCCACATTGCTGCTATGTGTATATACCCGGTACAACCTGTTTGCAGATTCCTCTTGCACATCCCTGGTTATATTAATATTTATTAAATCCACAGTAGACTGTATTGCACATTTTAGTTCATTGCACATTTTACTCATTTTATTTTATTGTTTTTACATATTTTTTTTATCTTATTCCTACCTATATTTAAATATATGCTCCTGTGTTATGTATCATCTTTTATTTTATTTTTTTGCACTGTCCATTGAGCGGACCCGTCCTGACCTACATTTCACTACTGATTATACCCTGTATGATTGTGTATTTGACAAATAAACAAGAACCTTGAACCTTATTCATGTCGCAATGCATGCTGGGAACCATGGATGAGTTATGATTGGTGCACCCAGAATGCAATGCAACATGAATCTGTCTGATGATCGTCACCATTGTTGAGATTCATATGCTGATTCTTGATGTCTGCGTGTCTAAACAGCACAGATGTTCGGATGCGGGTCTAGCAGTTAGTTTGGAAGTGGACACCTGTATTGGATCAGCAAACTGGTAGTCGATTTTTGCGGAGGCCGAAGGGAAGGAGCAACGAGTGGAGACGGTGGATTGTAATCAAACTGTACCGTGAGTGTAGCAATGGAGTATGATTCAGATGATGATGATGATGACGGGTGGCCTTCAGATATGGAGGTTAGCCGAACTAAAAAGGCAAGGAAAAAAGCATGGTCTGAAGCGAGTAGTGGAGGAGAGAGTACTCCAAGACAAACTACCAAAAAGATCAGAGCTAAACCTAGTGGAAGCAGTAGGTTTGATGATGACAAACAGGAAGAGTGGAAAGTCATTATTATGCTTAGTAATGATAAAGGTCACTTTCATCCAGTTCAGGTAACCAAAGCAATTGAAAAGGAAATAGGGAAAATAAAATATGCTAAATTACTGAATAACAGAAGAATTCTAATTTCAGCAGTAAATAAGAAACAGCAGGAGATGATCCTGAAAATGGGTAGCCTTGGTGGTGGAAAGATTAAAGTGCATGTACCAGGAATGGCAGCAAATTTAAGAGGAGTGATTTCAAATGTGCCTCTTGAAATGTCCATGGAGGATGTGAAGAATGAGATACAAGGTGGGAATGTAACAGAAGCCAAAAGACTCCAAATGAATAAAGGTGGTGTTAAATCAGATAGCCTGTCTGTACTGCTTGTTTTTGAAAAGATAATGCCTACTGAAGTCCAAATGGGTTGGATCAAATACAAAGTGAGGGATTACATTCCACAGCCGTTAAGGTGCTTCAAATGCCAGAGAATGGGACATACAGCACAACAGTGTAAATGGAAACAAAGATGTGCGAAGTGTGGAGGAGAACATGATTATGGCAAATGCAATAAGGATGCTAAGCTAAAATGCTGTAATTGTGGAGGTGAGCATAGTGCTGCTTATGCTGGGTGTGTGGTTCAGAAACAAGCTAAAGAAGTGCAAAGATACAAGGTTATGAATAAGGTGACATATGCAGAGGCATTAAAGGGTATTGGTATTTATGAAAATAAACAAAATAGACCAAAAGAATTCCAGGACAATTTGAATGACAATGCAAGGTATGCAGTACCCCAGAGGTCAGACATAAGGAGATATCAGCCAGGAAGGCCAGCACTTCCACAGAAGCCATGCAATCATAAGTGTAAAGTTGAGGAGAACACCTTGATGGTGGAAAAGAAGAGTTTTATAGCTTTTATGTGCAAAGTTATTAATATTGCGACACGACAAGAAAGAAAAAGTGATAGAATCAAGACAGTGGTGGAAGCTGCAGAGGAGTTTCTAGGCATTAAAGATGTAAAAGCTGAAGATATACATAGTATGTTGAGTGCTAATAATGATGGAGGATCTCAGAGTGTTAATTAATCTTGTAATGGTAATCCACCTCTTGCAATGGAATGCTAGAAGCCTAATTGCAAATGGTCAAGAATTTAAAAAGTTTGTATCAGAATCTGAAGTCAAGCTTGATATTATTTGCATTCAAGAAACTTGGCTTCGACCTCACCTTGATTTTATTATACCTGGATATGAGTCTGTCAGGTTTGATAGAGATGGAAGTCAAGGTGGAGGCTGTGCAACTTTTGTAAAGGATGGAATATCATTTAAAAGAATAGCAACTTCAACAGAAATAGAATGTGTGATTATTGAAGTATATAAATCAGATGGGAATCTGGTAGTAATTAACTTTTATAATCCATGTAAATCATTAAGCCTAGACGTTTTAGAGGATATAATTAGGAGACAAGGAAAAAGGAAAGAAATATGGTGCGGAGACTTCAATGCACACAATAGTCTTTGGGGAAGTAAGCACACTGATAATAATGGGGAAGTAGTGGAAGAATTGATGGACAATAGGCAGCTAGTTTGTATAAATAATGGAAACGGTACAAGAATTGACATACGTTCTAACATATTATCTTGTATTGATCTTACTTTAGTGTCTAATAATTTGGCAAGCTCTTGTGAGTGGAATATTAATGACAGTACAAGTATTGGGAGCGACCACTTTCCAATAATTTGTTCTATAAATGTTGAAATAGATATCCAAGAAAGGCCTAGACATAAGAAGTGGGATTTTACAAAAGCTGACTGGAAAAAATTTAAAGAAATATGTTGTGAATCAGCAGATTTAATTGTAATGGAGGGTGATATTGAGGAATGTGCATTTGTAGTTTCACAATTAATATTAAATGCAGCTTTGAATAGCATACCTCACAAGACAGTTGGAGGGAAATGGAAAACGGTCCCATGGTGGAATGATAAATGTACAGAAATCATAAAAGAACGAAATAATGCTTTGAAAATATTAAGAAATAACTTGAATCAAGAAAATCTAATTAATTATCAGAGGAAAAAGGCTCAAGCTCGACGAGAAATTAAGAATAGTAAACGAAATGCATGGAGGAGTTACTGTTCAACTATTGGGAGAGAAGTTCAAATAGGAGAGATATGGTCAATGATGAAGAAAATGAGTGGGAATAAAGTGTATGTTAAAATACCAGTATTAGAGGATGATGGAATAATGGCAATAACAGATAAGGAAAAAGCAAATATATTAGGAAAGAAGTTTGCCAGTGTGCATAGTGGTGACCATTTAGATGATATTCACAGACAAAATAAAGAAAAGATTTTAAATGAAAATAGGGATGTGTTTTTAAAAAAAGATAATGAGGAAAGTACCATGGATGAAGAAATTAATATGAATGAATTAGTGATGGTATTAAATGGTATCAGAAATACTGCTACGGGAGAAGATCAATTGAGCTATGTAATGTTTCAGAATTTACCAGAAAAAATATTAGAGGTAGTATTGTATTTATTTAATAAGATTTGGAAAGAAGGTAAAATGCCAAAAAGTTGGAAGAGTGCATTAATACTGCCTTTTAAAAAAATTGGAAAGGATCCTAATAATGCTGGCAACTATAGACCCATTGCCCTAACATCTCACCTATGTAAGTGGATGGAGAAGATCTTAGTCAGAAGACTTAATTATTTCCTTGAACACAGAGGTTTATTTGCACCATACCAAAGTGGTTTCAGAAAAGGACGTTCTACAATGGATGCTGTTGTGAAAGTAAGTAATGAGATAGAGAAAACATTTAAAATGAAACAATTAATGAATATTGTATTTTTTGATATTGAAAAGGCTTATGACTCTATGTGGAAGGAGGGGTTATTAATTAAACTAAATAAGATTGGAATAAGAGGTAGGTTATTTAATTGGGTTTTAGATTTCTTATCAGAAAGAAGATTTAGAGTTAAAGTGGGATCAGAAGTGTCTGAGGAATTTGAAATTATTAATGGAATTCCACAAGGAAGCGTTATAAGTCCAGTGTTATTTAATGTTATGATTAATGATATTTTTATGAATTTGGATAGAAGAGTTGGGTCAGCTTTATATGCAGATGATGGGGCTATATGGGTAAGAGGACGAGATCCCATAGGTGTGATACATAAAATCAAGGAAGCAATTAAAAAAGTAGAACAATGGTCACATAATTGGGGCTTTAAGCTTTCTTCAAGTAAATCTTGTCATATGTTATTTACCAGGAAGAAAGGGATAGACAAACAGAACTTGAAGTTATATGGTCACAATATGGAAACAGTAGATTGTTTTAAATATTTGGGTATGTGGTTAGATCAAAAGGGTACATGGAAAGTACATATGGAAAAGGTGGAATCAAAATGTAAGAAAGTTATAAACTTAATGAGAGCATTAGTTGGGAAAGACTGGGGAGCAAATAAACAATCACTGATGTATATATATAGGGCTCTAATGAGGTCAACAATAGATTATGGATGCTTTGTGTATGGAGCAGCAACGAAAACACATTTAATGAAAATGGATAGAGTTATTAATAAAGCTTTGAGGATTTGTTCTGGTGCGATGAGATCAACACCAACTAAGGCAATCCAGGTAGAGTTAGGAGAAGTGCCCTTAGATCTTAGAAGAGATAAACTCATGCTTACATATTGGTGTCGTTTATGTGGATGTGGTAATGAAAATCCTACCAATAGTGTTATTAAAGAATGTTGGGAGTATAATTCGTTTCAAGGTAATGGTTTTGGATGGGTAACAAAGGCTAAAGCAGAGGAATATAGGTTAGACAGTATCTGTTTTAACACTCCTACTCCTGTTAGTAATATCCCGATTTGGTTGTTTCCAAAAACTGAGGTAGATTTAAATATAATGGAACTAAAGGATAAATGGGAAGAAAGTGAGAAAGGATACATGGCAAGTCAGTACATAAAAAGCAAATTTTACAGTTATCTAGATATTTATACAGATGGATCCAAAGATGAAGAAAATAGGGTAGGTATAGGAATATATATACCAACATTGAATGTAAGTATTGGGAAAAGATTACCTGATCAGTTGTCAGTTTATACGGCAGAGATGATGGCGATTATTGTAAGGTTGCAGTGGGTGGAGGAAGTAAAACCTGATAGAGTGGTATGTTGTGTTGACTCTGTAGCAGCCCTATACAGTATTCAAAATATGAAATCTAATAGAGAAGATCTAATGCTAGAAATCCATCAAAATTTATTTAGATTGCGAAGGCTTCAGATAGATGTGAGATTCTGCTGGATACCTGCTCATGTAAATATAAAAGGGAATGAGAAAGCAGACAAAATAGCAAAGAAATCAACCAGGGTGAGCGAAATTATAAATATTCCCTTTGGTAAAGGAGAAGCTAAGGCAATAATTAAAAAAGAAATGATGAAGAAATGGCAGGACAGGTGGGACATGGATAATAGTGGAAGAAAATATTATAGTATACAGAAATGTATTAATGCACAGGGTGTGAATGGAAGGAATAGAAGGGAGGAGACAGTCTTAACCAGGCTGAGGTTTGACCACACAGGGTTAAATAAAACATTGTTTCTGTTAGGTAAAAGTAAATCGGATGAATGTACGGAGTGTAAAATCACAGAAAATGCAGAACATGTACTGTTGTATTGTAGGAAGTATAGGGAAGAGAGGATTAGATTAAAGCAAAAGATAAGTCAGACAGGAAGAAAATGGAACCTGGAGGGTGTTTTGGGAACAACAGGAGAAGGGGTAAAAGATGCACAGGATGCTGTTGTGAAATATCTGAAGAATACAGGGGTGTATTATAGGATTTAGATAGAAGTGGGTTAAAGGAAAAGATAGCAAGAGGAAAAGAAGGGAAAAGTGAAGAAAGGGAGAAAGGAAAGGAAGAAGGGAAAGGGAAGAAGAAAAGAAAAGGAAAAAGAGAAAAGGAAGAAATTATTATTATTATTTTATCTTGATTTTTTTTTTTTTTTTTTTTTTTAAGTAGAATCATTGAGCTATAGGCTAATCCATGCTGCATACTCCGGTACAGTAGGTGGCGATATGCACCTGACAAATCATGATTGCAATACGCCATAAAACCAATAAGAAGAAGAAGAAGCACAGATGTTCTAAACTGGTGTGCAACGTGTTTTTAAAGCTATTCCTATTTCATTAAAACGCAGTTGTGACCAATAACATAAACCAGAGGTCATCAAACTTGATCCTGGAGGGCCGGTGTCCTGCAGAGTTTAGCTCCAACTTGCCTCAACACACCAGCCTGGAAGTTTCAAGCAATGTTGTGTCTGAGTCCAGTGTTGAGTCCTAGTAATTAATCAATTGAGCAGAGGTGGGACTTTCAAAGAATTAAAGAGTTAAAGTTAATGAGATAATTAAGTGACTAATTACATGATGATTGTGCGTTAGTGATGAACAGCTGCTGTTATTGAGAATTACAGAGGATCAGATGTTGGTTTTATTGGTTAAAATGATGCCACCATCACGGAGAGCAGTGTTTGCTTTAGTTGGGCTCTTGACCCTTTTATTAATTCAAAGTAATGTGTTTCTGAGCAATTGCAATATTGTTTCACAGCAAACATTTATGCATTGTTGAACCAAACCCAGAAGTAGCAGCTGAACTTACACTCTGCCTATAACTCATGATGAATGAACATCACGAAAGTGTCTTTCTTTAGCTTATTGACTGGCATTCAGCTACTACTGAACTGTGAAAGAAAAAAAAACTGTCCTATTAAACGATTCCACTGTAATGCTTCAATATTGCAAATAAATAAAGAACTATATCAGCTCAGGCTTTTAGACATGAACACTTATCATACGATCCTCAACAATGGTGACAATAAGTATTCATGCTGCAGTGCATGATGGGAGTTTTTACTATGGCGTTTACTATTGCAGGATGAAGAATTTTGTTGATTGTCACCATTGTTGAGACTCATATGTGGGTTCTTGATGTCTGTGTGTCTAAATATCACAAGAGTTCAAATGTTTATGTGCTTTACATAGATTTTAAATTAATTCACTAACTTTTAGAGCAACACTTTGTTTGCATGCTGGAGTTTCACAGGGTTGATTATACAAAACCTAAACATACATAAATGAACATAAACAAAGATAATTTGATTGTGACGATGTCAGCTCATGACGACTAACTCATCATATAAAACAACTAATAGCTGCAGAGCACTGATTTCTCTGCTACACAACACCGCATGCATTGCTACAGAAAGAGATCTAACACAGTAGTCAAGGGTCAAGAGCCCAACTAAAGCAAACACTGCTCTCCATGATGGTTGCATCATTTTAACCAGTAAAACATCAACATCTGATCCTCTGTGATTCTCAATAACAGCAGGTGTTCATTACTAACGCACAATCATCATGTAATTAGTCACTTAATTATCTCATTAACTTTAACTCTTTAATTCTTTGAAAGTCCCACCTCTGCTCAATTGATTAACTACTAGGACTCGACAATGGACTCGGACACTGGACTCAGATACAACACTGGTTTCAATTATACCTAGTAAGACCTTGATTAGCTGCTTCAGGTGTGTTTGATTAGGGTTGGAGCGAAACTCTGCAGGGACACCGGCCCTCCAGGACCGAACTTGGTGACCCCTGACATAAACTAAATATGTACAACACCACTGATGACATCAGTGAATCAGGCTATTGCATGACAACTACATCATTATCAAATAATAGCCATAATCTGATTATATTTTCTCTTGGCTTTTCTTGCCATAACAAACGTGTTTCATAAACAAAATTACAGCAAAGAGAGAAAAACTAATGTTAAAAAGTTGAGGGTCAAGAGCTCAACTAAAACAAATGCTTATCTCCACAACGGTGAATTCAAATTTTATTATTTTCAATAAACATTAACATCTAAACCTCTGTTAATTCTTAATAAGAAATTTTTAGATGCATGACAAAAAAAGTCAAACTGGTTAGTAGTGAGTGAAGTTGGTGATGCTGTTTGTGGAGATGATTAATCATCTTCTGCTGAGATCTTGAGAGATTTAATGTCTTTTATTTCAGTTGATTTCATCTAAGGATGTGGTTGAAGTCAGTTGTAGTTCTTGTGTTTCTCTTTTGTTCAGTGATTATGCTTGTTAACAGCAGGTGTTCATCACTAATGCTCAATCGGCACTTAATTAATCACATAATTATCCCATTAACTTTAACACTGCTTCAGTGTTACTTTAACAATCTTTTAGAGTGGGACCATATATGATCCGAGCAGTGTTAATTTAACACTCAGGATTTTACTGTGTAGCTACTGGGGTGCCTCAGGGCTCAGTTCTTGGACCACTACTCTTTTCTGTCTACATGGCATCACTAGGTTCTGTAATTCAGAAACATGGCTTTTCATATCACTGCTATGCTGATGACACTCAACTCTACCTCTCCTTCCATCCTGATGATCCGACGATAGCTGCTATAGTGATTACAACTATCACAATATCACAATAGTGATTTCATCATAATTTCACCATCCAGTTTATCAACCATAACTCCTTCAAAAACAGCCAGAAACCTTGGAGTTGTGAATGATGATCAGCTGAATTTTCTTAGACCTCATGATCATACAACATTAGGAAGATCAGGCCCTTTCTTTCGGAACATGCTACACAACTCCTTGTTCAAGCTCTTGTTCTGACCAGACTGGACTATTGCAGCGCTCTCTTGGCAGGTCTTCCAGCCAGTTCTATTAAACCGCTACAATTAATCCAGAATGCGGCTGCAAGATTAATCTTTAATGAGCTGAAAAGAACGCACCTCACACCTCTGTTCATCAATTTGTACTGGCTACCAATAGCTGCCCGCATAAAATTTCAAAGCATTAATGTTTGCCTACAAAACCACCACTGGCTCTGTACCCCTTTACCTAAATTCACTACTTCAGACTTATGTGCCCTCTAGAAGCTTGCATTCTGCAAGTGAGCAGCACATTATTGTGCCATCCCAAAGAGGCACAAAATCACTTTCACTGACTTTTACATTAACTGTTCCCTCCTTGTGGAATGAGCTGCCCAACTCAATCCGAGCAGCTGAGTCCTTAGCCATCTTCAAAAAAACGGCTAAAAACACATCTTTTCCATCGTTATTTGACCCTATAACTCTAGCACTTTCTATTCTAATTCTATGTTATCTATTTGTTTTCTTTTTTTATTATAAAAAAACACTTTACCTTGCACTCTATTCGTTTTCTAACTGCTTGTTTTCTTAGAAAAAAGGCCTCTAACACTAGCTTTCTCTATTCTTTTTTTCTATTCTATTTACTTGTTTTCTTTTTATTTATTATATATTTAACAAAAAAAAAATGCTACGTGTACTGTGTTAGGTTAACCGAGACTTGTCATAGCACTTATTATTGCTCTTTTGTTTATTTTGATTTCTTCCATTGTCCTCATTTGTAAGTCCCTTTGGATAAACGTGTCTGCTAAATGACTAAATGTACAGTGCCGTGAAAAGGTTTTTGCCCCCTTCCTGTTTTTACTATTTTATTTTTTGCATATTTGTCACACTTAAAAGATTCAGATCATCACACAAATTTTAATATTAAGGGAAAAAAGCTGTCCAAACCTACGTGGCCCTACGTGAAACATGAATTGCCCCCTCCTGTTAAATCATGAAAAAACTGTGATTAACCACATTATTTTAGAAAGCCGAGTTAAATTTCACTAGCCACACCCAGGCCTGATTACTGCCAGACCTGTTGAATCAAGAAATAACTTAAATAGAACCTGTCTGACAAAGTGAAGCATGCTTTAAGAGCAACATATCATGCAGTGATCTAAAGAAATTCAAGAATGGATGAAAGACTCATCGCCAGTTATCGCAAATGCTTGATTCCAGTTGATGCTGCAAAGGGTGGCATAACCAGTTATTAGATTTAGGGGGCAATTACTTTTTCATATAGTGCCAGGCAGGTTTGGACAGCTTTTTTCCCTTAATAAATGAAATCATTATTTCAAAACTGTATTTTGTATTTAATCGGGTTATCTTTGTGTAATATTAAAATTAGTTTGATGATCTGAGTCTTTTAAGTGTGACAAATATGCAAAAAAAAAAAGAAAAAACAGGAAGGGGGCAAAAACCTTTTCACGGCACTGTAAATGTAATGAATATTGTGTGTATTTGTGAAAAAGAAATGTGATATATGAGGTGTAAAACCCAATAACATTGATTTCTTTCAAATTTTGAACCAAGGATTCCAATAATCTAAGATACTTGAGTCTATGACAAATGGTCTAGGAGTTATGAGGGTCAAATTTTTCGTACTCCTGGGCGATGTGTTGCTTGGTCCTCTGAGGTGCTTGCTTGTGCATCGTGCACAAGTTAAACATGAACTCTCATATATATATATATATATATATATATATATATATATATATATATATATATATAATATATATACAGATGCATCTCAATAAATTAGAATGAAAAAGTAACTTATTTCAAAAAGTGAAACTTTCATATATTTTAGATTCTTTGTATGTAAAATAAAACATTTCAAAAGTTTTTTGTTTTAATTTTGATGATTAGAGCTTACAGCTCATAAAAGTCAAAAATCAGTATCTCAAAATATTAGAATATTTACACTTGAGTTTCAATAAATGGCCGTCCATACAGTATACATTCTGGGTATCTCTTGTTCTTTGAAACCACAATAATGGGGAAAACTGCTGACTTGGCAATGATCCAGAAGACGAACATTGACACCCTCCACAAAGAGGGTAAGTCACAGAAGGTCATTACTGAAAGGTGTGAATGTTTACAGAGTGCTGTATCAAAGCATATTAAATGCAAAGTTGACTGGAAGGAAGAATTTGGGTAGGAAAAGGTGCACAAGCAACAGGGATGACTGCAAGCTTGAGAATACAGTCAAGCAAAGCTGATTCAATCACTTGGGAGAGCTTCACAAGGAGTGGACTGAAGCTGGAGTCAGTGCATCAAGAGTCACCACGCTCAGACGTCTTCAGGAAAAGGGCTACCAAGCCACTTCTGAACCAGAGACAATATCAGAAGCATCTTACCTGGGCTGTGGAGAAAAAGAACTGGACTGTTGCTCAGTGGTCCAGTGGTCCAGTGGCTATCCAGTAAAATTAAAAAAAAAAAAAACCACCACACATGCAAACCAAAAGCCGTGGATGACAGCAGAGGTTCGTGGGCTGCTAAAAACCAGAGATGAAGCATTCAAATCAGGAGACAAAGCAGCCCTCAATACAACAAGAGCCAATCTGTCCTGTGGCATCAAAAATGCAAAACGGTCACATGCTCAAAAAATCAATAATCACTTCACGGACAGCAGAGACACACGGAACCTGTGGCAAGCCATTCAGACCATCACTGACTACAAGCCCCCGCCACAGGCCTGTGATGATGATCCATCCCTCCCCGATACACTCAACCACTTTTATTCACGGTTTGAAATGCAGAACGACACACCTGCACAAAAACTGCCAACACCTCCCAACGACCAGGCGCTCTGTCTGTCTGCAGCCGACGTAAGAAAGACCCTATCCAGGATTAACCCACGAAAGGCTGCGGGTCCTGACAACATACCTGGCCGTGTACTGAAAGACTGTGCTGCACAGCTGACGGATGTCCTAACAGATATCTTCAACACCTCGCTGAGCCAGGCAGTCGTACCCACATGTCTAAAATCCACAACAATCATACCGGTACCAAAGAAATCACCGGTGTCCTGTTTAAACGACTACCGTCCCATAGCACTGACTCCAATTATGATGAAGTGCTTTGAGAGGTTAGTCATGCAAAAAAATCAAAAACAGCCTCCCCAACACACTCGATCCGCTCCAGTTTGCATACCGCCCAAACCGCTCTACGGACAATGCAATCTCCTCCACCCTCCACCTGGCTCTTACCCACTTAGAATTCAAAGACTCCTATGTTAGAATGCTGTTCATTGACTTCAGCTCGGCATTCAACACAATAATCCCACAACAGCTCATAAATAAACTAAACCTGCTGGGCCTTAACAATTCTCTCTGTAATTGGATCCTGGACTTTTTAACCGGAAGACCTCAGTCAGCCCGTGTCGGCCACAACACCTCGAGCACTACTACACTGAGCACAGGTGCCCCACAAGGCTGTGTGCTCAGCCCGCTGCTCTTCACGCTGTTGACCCATGACTGCACTGCCAAGTTCAGCTCCAACCACATCATTAAGTTTGCTGATGACACAAAAGTGGTAGGTCTCATCAGCAACAACGATGAAACGCACTACAGAGAGGAAGTGGCACAGCTGGATGAACGGTGTGGCGCTAACAATCTGTCCCTCAATGTGGAGAAGACAAAGGAGGTTGTGATGGACTTCAGGTGGAGGAACTCCACTGACCACCCCCCACTGACCATCGACAGCTTGACTGTGGAGAGAGTCAGCAGCACTAAATTCCTGGGGGTGCACATCACGGAGGATCTCACCTGGACCACCAACACCATGTCACTCTCCAGGAAGGCACAACAGCACCTACACTTTCACCGCCGGCTGAAAAGAGCAAGTCTCCCACCACCCATCCTCACCACATTCTACAGGGGCATCATTGAGAGTGTGCTGACCAGCTGCATCACTGTCTGGTACGGGAACTGCAGTGCTGCTGACCGCAAGACCCTCCAGCGGACAGTGAACATGGCTGCAAAGATCATCGGTGCCCCTCTCCCATACATCCTGAACATTTTCCTTGCACGATGCTCCAGAAAAACCAACAGCATCGTGAAGGACCCCACCCACAGTCTCTTCCAGCTCCTACCATCAGGAAGATGGTACCGGAGCATCAGAGCCCGCTCCACCAGACTGCTCAACAGCTTTTTCCCCCAGGCTGTGAGAGCCCTTAACTCAGATCACCCCGCCCCCCTCTGAAACCCCATGCACCCCCCCCCATCCCCCTCCCCTCTCCAAAACACCCCCCAACCTTACCACACCAAAGAAAAAACTGTGAACTTTTTTGTGCAATTCAAGTGTGCTACACACAGGTGAGTGGGCCTGTTCAAACCACCTGTAGCAGCAAACTCTCCTCTATGCACTAGACCAGGGGTCACCAAGTTCGGTCCTGGAGGGCCGGTGTCCCTGCAGAGTTTCGCTCCAACCCTAATCAAACACACCTGAAGCAGCTAATCAAGGTCTTACTAGGTATAATTGAAACCAGTGTTGTATCTGAGTCCAGTGTCCGAGTCCATTGTCGAGTCCTAGTAGTTAATCAATTGAGCAGAGGTGGGACTTTCAAAGAATTAAAGAGTTAAAGTTAATGAGATAATTAAGTGACTAATTACATGATGATTGTGCGTTAGTAATGAACACCTGCTGTTATTGAGAATCACAGAGGATCAGATGTTGATGTTTTATTGGTTAAAATGATGCAACCATCATGGAGAGCAGTGTTTGCTTTAGTTGGGCTCTTGACCCTTGACTACTGTGTTAGATCTCTTTCTGTAGCATTGCATGCGGTGTTGTGTAGCAGAGAAATCAGTGCTCTGCAGCTATTAGCTGTTTTATATGATGAGTTAGTCGTCATGAGCTGACATCGTCACAATCAAATTATATTTGTTTATGTTCATTTATGTATGTTTAGGTTTTGTATAATCAACCCTGTGAAACTCCAGCATGCAAACAAAGTGTTGCTCTAAAAGTTAGTGAATTAATTTAAAATCTATGTAAAGCACATAAACATTTGAACTCTTGTGATATTTAGACACACAGACATCAAGAACCCACATATGAGTCTCAACAATGGTGACAATCAACAAAATTCTTCATCCTGCAATAGTAAACACCATAGTAAAAACTCCCATCATGCACTGCAGCATGAATACTTATTGTCACCATTGTTGAGGATCGTATGATAAGTGTTCATGTCTAAAAGCCTGAGCTGATATAGTTCTTTATTTATTTGCAATATTGAAGCATTACAGTGGAATCGTTTAATAGGACAGTTTTTTTTTTTCTTTCACAGTTCAGTAGTAGCTGAATGCCAGTCAATAAGCTAAAGAAAGGCACCTTCATGATGTTCATTCATCATGAGTTATAGGCAGAGTGTAAGTTCAGCTGCTACTTCTGGGTTTGGTTCAACAATGCATAAATGTTTGCTGTGAAACAATATTGCAATTGCTCAGAAACACATTACTTTGAATTAGTAAAAGGGTCAAGAGCCCAACTAAAGCAAACACTGCTCTCCGTGATGGTGGCATCATTTTAACCAATAAAACCAACATCTGATCCTCTGTAATTCTCAATAACAGCAGGTGTTCATCACTAACGCACAATCATCATGTAATTAGTCACTTAATTATCTCATTAACTTTAACTCTTTAATTCTTTGAAAGTCCCACCTCAATTGATTAATTACTAGGACTCAACACTGGACTCGGACACAACATTGCTTGAAACTTCCAGGCTGGTGTGTTGAGGCAAGTTGGAGCTAAACTCTGCAGGACACCGGCCCTCCAGGATCAAGTTTGATGACCTCTGCACTAGACAATTTTCCTAACACTGCTATGTGTACACAATCCCACAAAAGACTCAGCAATATATGTATGTTTACATGCTCATGCACTACTACAAATCATTTTGTACTGTTCCTCAGCTAGCTGCTTGACTCACAATGTTTCTCTCTGCACATGTACAGTATTTATGTGAAGCATTCGCATAGTTTGTATAGATTGTATTTTTTATCTTTATCTTTAGTTGTATAGGGAAAACATTTATATATAGTATACTTATCAATATAGTATACTTAGTCAAAATCTGTCAGTAGGTTAGTTGTGTATAGGTTTATAGTGTTTTACTTCATTGTTGTATGTCTGTATTTATGTAGCACCGTCGACCCATGAGGCACAACATTTCGTTCCACTGTATGTCACCACATGTAGCGGAATGACAATAAAGCTCAACTTGAACTTGAACTTGATTCTACGTAAACATGGTGTGTCTTTTCATTTCTATGCTGATGATACTCAAATCTGTCTTCCAATCAAAAGAAACAATTCCACTGTGATTATTTCTCTTCTGCAATGTTTAGAGGAGGTTAAATCATGGCTAGTCCAAAACGTCCTCTTCCTAAATGAAGACAAGACCGAGGTAATTGTTTTTGGTCCCAATGAGAACTCTCAGTATATAAGCCCTGAGTTAGAAAGTGTATCCGTTTTTAGATCCTCACAGGTACGGAACCTACACTGTAAAAAAAAAAAGTTAAATTTATGGTAAAATACCGGCAGCTGTGGTTGCAGATTTTTACCGTGAAAAATACAAACTTTTTAAACTTACAGTGAAAAACCATATTTCATTAACTGATACAATACTAATATACAAACCTTTCAGTTAACTCATTTTATTTGCAGAAACCTACTGCACTTAAATTGTCCAACTGCCATTTGTTTATAAATATTTATAATGCTTAAGCAATGTGAGCATAAGAATATTGAGAACTATTTTGCTTGAGTCCAGATTTATGCATTAAGTCATTAAAAATATCAATTCAACTCAAATCTTTTGCAGATAACAGTAGCACAGACATGTACGACTGGAATTAATGAAAAAAACTCTCACTGCATCAGTAACTACACAGTTACTGCCTTTAAAAAAAGCAACATGCAGCATAACATCAGTTTTTCCTGTCCGTCCTTATCTTAAACATAGGCTCTACTCTCCAGCACAATGGTGACCCACAAAAAAACAACAGGAAGTTGACTCTTAGGTTTTACAGTATTTTGCTGTTTATTTTCTTGATTTTACGGTGAAATACCGGCAGCTGTGGTTGCCAGTAATCTACTGTTTTTTTTAATTAACGGTATATTTCTGTTAAAATTAAGTTTCACAGTGTGTTTTTTTCATCTCACACATTTAACCCCTTTAATCCCACAGCAAAATCCCCGGTTTCAAAGAGCACTTATATGTTCACACTACAGAGTTTTGAAGTTAATGAGATAATTAATTGTCTAATTAAATGAGGATTGAGCTTTTGTGATGAACACCTGCTGTTTAAAAAGTAGAATCACAGAAGGATAGAGAAACAAGAGCAGAGAAACAAAACTTACAGCCAAAGCTAAAGATGAAATCAACTGAAATAAAATACATTAAATCTCTGAAGCTCTCAGCAGAGGGTGATTAAACAACTCCACAAACAGCATCACCAGCTTCACTTATTACTAACCAGTTTGACTTCATTTCTGTCATATGTGTACAAAAGCTATTATTGAGATTTTAGGTGTTGTACTTTCATTTGAAGTCACCATATTGGCGATCAGTGGTTGCTTTAGTTGGGCTATTGAACCTTGACTTTTTAAAATTAGTTTTTTTTTGTTGCTTTGATTAGCTGTTGTTTAAACACAGTTTTTAAAACAAGAAAAAAACGAGAAACTCTGTGATGAGAAAAGTGATGTTTGTGATTTCAAAACCATCATGATCCAGTCTACTTCACTGATCTTACCCAATGTTTAAGCTCTTTTATTAAATTTGTGATATGTTAATACACTTAAAAACTGCACTGCTGATACTACCAACATTATGAAGCTGCAGACTCGGAGCCTGCTGCATCCACAGTCCCGCACCCAGAGTCCCGCATTCTCAGACCCCTCGTTTTTCGAGACAGCGCCTCCTGCTGTTCGGAAGATCGTATAACACCCTTTTCCAACCGCACCCAGATGCCATTGAAAACATTAGAACGCAGTATTACGGTCTCTTTTTATTTAAAGTTATCCAAATAAATATTTGCGTTCCCTGCTTAATGCATGTGGCAAAAAAAAAAAATCATTGTGTTCTCAAACTAACTAATTACCCAGTATTTATTTTTTGAGCGTGGGTGTAATTGAAAGGAAATTATTGATGTAACGGATACACATACAGATTGAACTATCTTCTGAAAAATATTATGTGATATTATATTGCTACAATGTTTGTTTTTGTACAATGTTTCAAATTCCATTTTTTCTTTCAGTTCAACATATAATGGTCTAATTAACATTATACCATGCTAACATTACAAAACCTGTTTTTTGATATTTTGAATGTGAAGCAAAACTCAAATAATAGACAAAACACCAATAATAAACAATTCTGTACTTTATTTAACGATCGCCTTAATCACTGTCATCTTGCTGTAAACAGGAGAAAGCAAAGAAAAAAGGAAGAAAGAATTGTGTTAGTGACTTTATTTTCGTCTTCAATTGCATTCAAAAAACCTCCTCATTTATAAGTCGCTTTGGATAAAAGCGTCTGCTAAATTAATAAATGTAAAATGTAATGTAAACGCATAAGGTAAAATAATTACTTTCTGGTAGGCAAATGTTGCTTCTTTTCTCATTCTTTTTGCAATCACCCAGTCAAATTCCTCAACTTCACTAAAATAAAAGATGAATGCCATTGTCAAAAATACTGTGTAATAATAAACATTTTTTGGCAAATGCAAATTACAAGCATACCTAGGGTGATAAGTAGGGCCACGAAGGAACACCTCCTCAGCCTCCTGCCAGGATAATGCCTGCAGCTCACATAGGCCATGAATGATGGCCTGTCCATATAAATAAATACATTAATTAATTAATGTATAAAACATTTCATATATGGCAATAATAGAAACAATCCAATAGACAAACATGTGCAGGCCTACCTCAGGAAAAAGAAAACTACAAATGAACTCCACTTCATTTGTGAAGTTCAGTTGAGTTTTACAATTGTGTAGCAGAGCTTTGAGGTGTTCAAAAAGAATGGCACACTGCTGCTCACTGTCCATGTAGACTGGCACACGTGGCTTTAGGGGGAACCACTTTGATGGTTTCCCATTGAGAACATCCTGCGGGGCAAACAAAAAGTGTTGTTTATATATACACAAGCCATCAATGAATAATTGGCATAACCATTAAAAATATAGCTAAAGAGCATACTGGATAATCAATTGACAATGTTGAAGTTGACAATGATCACAGCCCTGGGTGAGTCATTTAGGAATGCTAATCTTTAAATGGTGAAAAATGACCATTTGAGTACCACTAAATGCTGCTCTGTTCCCTTTGAAGTCACAATGCAGTCCACCAGTGCTTCTTCAGTTCTTGTCCGATCTTGGACTGCTTGGACGTGCTGTGGGACATCTTGTGTGGTGCTTCTGCTTCTTTTTAGCCTATACAGAGGTTGAGTTTTTGCCTCTAATAAGCATTTTGCCTCGTCTGTCCAGAAGGCAAACCTGCGCCCATAGCTTGCAAAAAATAATAAATAAAAAATTATAGGAAAAAAGAAATTGTCGCTTAAGAGAGTTATTAAGGGTGTTTTGTTACTCATGCTAAATAAAATGTTGTATTGAAAAAATATTCAAAAGTAATATGACAAATTGAACTCATATATGGGACCTCTGAATAATATTTTACCAAAATGTACAATACTTTTTGACATACCCGTCAATTTGAAATCGTTCCATTAGCATAAGGCACCACCATTTTCTAATCATGGGCATGTCAACCTGAAATAAATGCCCAGTTAAAGGTCATACTGTTTTCTACTTTTACCAAATAAACTTAAAGTAAATAAAATAAACATAAATTTCCTTTTATTAACTTACCTCTTGGAAATCGAAGTCGATGTCACAGACCATTGAGAGGGTGTACTGAAATACAGGAGACAAGCTGTTGTTAACACTGTTCACTAGACCTTACTTATAAACACATTAAAGACCCTACCATCAGCACAAAAACACCACAGTCATTCCCTCTTGTCTGACGTGGCAAAGCCTATGATTGAGAAAAAGTCAGTTTAGAAATTAATAATAGATAAAAGGTACGGATGCAAAATAATAATTTTTGCAGTAGAATTATCACCGAAAAATCCTTTCCAGTCATTTCTGTCCAGATCCCTGGATCAATTTGGTTGGCAATTTGTCTGTAGAAAAAACATGAATATGATTGATCAAATTTAAATGACAGCTCATCTGTAACCTGAGAACAGACACACCATGCAAAAAAGGCTAAATGAACGTAGCCAACACATGCAAGAAATGGCTAGGAGAACATAGCCAAAAATTAGAGTTAAGGCAATAAAACATGGCCTTTAAACTTTGAACAAAGCTAATTGTATAGTAGAACAAAAGCTAGAAATGGCTAAAGGAACATAGCCAAAATTAGAGGCTGAAACTGCATGTCTAAATTCATAGATGGACCTAAAAATTGCTCTGTATTCCTCATCTCCAAAGCCGGATTCGTGCTCTGCATACTGAGAGTCTAAAAAGACTATCTCCCTTCGAAGTGGCCTCATAATCTATAATGTGTTAAGGTGTAACAAGATTTCATTCTAAAGTTCTTGGAAGAAGCATTTCATCAATGATCTAAGTTTAGTTTTAGAAACACAACAATTACGCTGTAATCAACATATCGATGAGACATTCAATATCTAGTAAGAAATAATTCCTTACACAGACAATGTAGTGGTCAGGGCCATTAGCTTTTGTCCATGCTGGAAAGACTAGCAAGTCTTTCATATCTGCATCCTCCTAAAATTGATTTCAGAAATTATGAAATTTTTGAAATAAGAATTAATGCCTTTATATAGTTTTTACCTCCCACTCACTATATACACTCACCGGTAATGCTGTAACAATGTTTGGGGTTTCCTTCCAAGTAGGAACAACATAAAAGTTCTCTATGCATATATCTTTGCCCTATGGAAAAAGAAAGCAAAAGCAAAAATGTAGGTTGATTCAGACACATGTATACTCTTTGACAGTTTACATTGTAATATTTTATATACATACAATATTCCGAGCCATTTCAATAATAAGCTGCATGCAGGCGTTTCCAATCTGCAATAAATAATTAAATTAGTCACTCAATAGTGAATGTTTAAATACAAATATATATATAGCTTTCCAAATGCAGACTGCTTACGTGGGAATCCATATCCCTCAGCAAACCCAAGCTCCAAAACTCCTCTCTAATGAGACACAATTTCCCTTCCTTGACAATAATTTCAGCTCCAGGCCGATTGACATCCAGCACGTAATCAAGCTATAAAAAAAAGTTAAATAGTCATACAATAATGCTCGAATGCAAATGCATGCACATTAAATTTCAACAATAATTTTACCAGTTTTTCTTGCACTGGATGCCAGTCCCTTTCCCATGGCTTTACTGGTGAAAAATATTCCAACAGGGTTGTTGGTCCCAAATCAGCGGCTTCTGGTGAAGTAGTCTCACTCACTGCAGGGATGGCAATGGTTGCTGTAATGGCTTCTGGTGAAGTTGTCTCACTGACTGCAGGGATGGCAATTGTTGCTGGTGTTGCTGAGGGTTTTAAAATGGTGTCTGGCACTGCTACTGAAAGTAAGGTAAAAAAAACAATCAAGCTTAGAAATCATAAACTTTGTGTATCTCCACCTGAGGGAGGGGACTGGATACAACAATTTACTTACCTACTGACACATCCATGGATTCCTCAGATGTTATATGTTCTACAAAAACATAAATGAACAGATCAGTCCAATGAGTAATAAAGTGTTACATTCATAACTAAAGTGCACAAGTACAGTGAAAAATTACCCAAAACAGCCTGGCTGTGGACATTCATTAGAATGTTTGTCTGAAACTCCTTTTTCATGTGCTTAAGTCGTTCTTCATTTTTGCGAATATTGTAATGGTGAATTATGTTTCGCATGAGAAACACATGAGTCGACGGCAAAGCCATGTTTAGGAAGTAGTTGTTTTTTTTTAGTTTTGCAAATAACTGTTCCACGACTTGGCTGTTAACTCTTCCAGCCAGTTGCGGGACCAGGCGAAGCTTCCGCAGTGAATCTCGAGCGTCCTTTGTGTTGTCCTCATGGAACCGGTCATACAGAACATAATGTTCTGCTGAACCAGTAATAGGATGGCCATCAGGGTCAGGATTTTCCTTTTTGCTTGTCAGCCAGGGTAGTGACACCTTTACGTTTCCAGCTTTGGCTTTCGCAATGTTTTCTGCTGTTGGGTCCATTAACCTCCCTTCAAATGGTGTGAAGGGTATTGTTTGTGGTTGTCTTAGGTTAGTGTGGGTTGACAGTCCACGTGCAAAGTCGTAGATGACAATGTTCGGCATATGCTTCCATGAAAGAAGCATGTCCGCAAAATCACGCGGGCTCTCTGCTCGGATGTTGCATTTCAAACTGTAGACAATGCCACATGGACACATAATCACGGCCCAACCACCTAAAATGCAAATACATAAAAGAAAAGCAGATTTTTAGAAACTGTAATCCTTTGTATACTCATGCAAGACCTAATCATGTTATCAATGTCACATTGTATATTTTAGAGTTACTGCTATTACTGTTCTCATTTGCAATATTGAGGTTTACCTGAGGCAGCCCAAATTTTCTCAAAAACTTTGTCATATGCCTCTCGTGACTTCATTTCTTGTGAAAGTCTTAAAAGGAGGTCAATTCGAGATCCAGTGGCATCCAAACCACACTCTCTGCATAAATTTCTAATCACCTGCACCTATTAAAGAAAATGTGTCAGTGAATCCCTTAACCCTTAATAGGACAACAACATAAAATAATGACAACATTGAATAGAGATTTTACCTTCTGTTTGCAGAGCTCATCTCTCAGACGATCCTCTGAGACAGTTATCTCAGAGACCTCTGCTGCTTTTGCTGGACGGATCTTCTCGAATTCTGTGTTAAGAACACAGTCTGAGCGGCGTGTATTTTTCCCTATCCAGGGTGCCCAAAAGTGAAAACTTGGAGGAACACTGAATGGATTGTTTTTTTGACCTTTGGGAAACAAAACATGTCAGTATATCGTAGAAATCAGCATTTAACCTTTTGTCTTATCTTACTAAATACAAATCTACATAGGTGTAACATTTAATAATTGCTGGTGGATTTGCTTTCTTACTTGAAACAAATCCACGGGCAATTCTTTCCTCTGTCAGTGCCTTCCAAAACTGTTCTGAATCCACATCTCCATTAAAATCTTCTGGAGGTTGTGCAAGGTCACTCACTAAAGGAAATGAAGAAAAATTTGAATAAACCATGGTCTACCTTTGTGCAATCCGTAAACTAAAACGTTTTTTTACCTGACAGATGAAAAGATGCCTTCTTGTGAAGGTCCATTATGACCACAGGCGGATGGTCACCACAGGTCACACAAGAATACTGATATTCATGGTCTGTTAGAGCTTCAAAATGAAGATAACCATGCAAAACTGTATCGGCTGAGGGGAACTGGACACCTGTAGTTAACTCCAAATACTCAACTATTCTGCTGACTGCAGTGTGGACCTATGATATAGAAACGGCACTCTTAATTACTGCTATTCAATAATAAAAACAACTTTAAAGAATAAAGAAAAAAATATAAGCATCACCTGCAACAGGTTTCTAATAGTGAGGCAGAGAGGTAGATCAAGAAGGACATGGTCATTGAAATTATGTAGACCTTCACTCCACTCTTGGTACCGGTACAGTGCTCCACACTGAGGACAGTATTTGTAGTATGTAGAAATATCTGCAGACACAAAAGGTATAAAAAAAGGAGTGGTTCAGTTCAAAACACAACATTATCAGAAGTACAAAATCACAACCATAAAAATAAATAATAATCCACCTTGGACAATTCCTGAGGTTGTAAGAATTTTAGCCTTTTGAGTAATGCAGATCGGGTCACTGAGGACCATGCGGTTTGGACAGTGGTAGCACAATGTCTCCTCAGGAATTAGGTGTCGTGGAAATTCCTTATCCACTGAAGAAAGTCTCAAATGGTTGGGAATAGTAGAAGGTATCTTTTTGTTCATTAAGATGTATTGTACCATGCCTTGTATTGCTGGAGCATCTTTTGGTGGGTAGGTGTTTTCACCCACATGAGTTCCATCACTTTCCTCCATTGCTGTCACCTGAAACTCCTCACCGCTCCTTTCAGTGCTCCGGACCCTCCGAAAGAGTTCTGCATTGGTTTGGAATAAGTGCCATTTTGCGATGTATTTATGCGTGCATGATCTCTGTGTTTTTGCACAAGGACAGTGCCATGAATTTTTTTTTGTATCATAAGACACCATGACTCTGCCTAGTCTGCTGTAATATGAAATAGTTGGCTCATGAACCGATATAAATTTTTTAGATGGAGGGGCTCCAATCTTTGACAGAACTGAAAGTGGTGCATTATTTTCTTTGGCTAGGGTTTGACGATCAACACACAGTTTAATTTTGTCTTTCCCAAACCACTTGCTTTTCACCATTTCTTTAAGACTATCTTCTCTGAGTGAGGGCGAGGTTAAAAAGGTTTTGCAGTATGAAACTGACCGGAGGTGTACACACTGGTATGACTGCAGTCCACTTCTCCATGCCAACTCCATATTAGCTTGGCACTCACCTAATTCACAAGAAACATGATGTTGTTCCCCCCATATTTTAATTTGAACATGGAGTGGAGTAGAAGCCCCATGAATACTTTTGTGGACTGCATACAGTCCATTCTGGGGATCTATGCATTCACTTTTGAGATGGGATGAGGATGAAATGTCCATCATTTTTGCTGTGTGTCTTCGTTCAATGTGCCTTTTTAAATTTTTTTTGTAAAATGTCAAATTACATTTGGGGCATTTCTGCAATACTTTTGGACCCACACGGATGCCAGTTTTTGTGACGGGCCTGACAATGGCAGAGGTGGTTGGCACAGAGGTGGCAGCGATGGCTTTGGTAGATGGCGCAGCAGTGGGAGGCACAGAGATGGGAGCCACAGTGCTGGGAGGCACAGAGATGGGAGCCACAGTGCTGGGAGGCACAGAGATGGGAGCCACAGTGCTGGGAGGCACAGAGATGGGAGCCACAGTGCTGGGAGGCACAGAGATGGGAGCCACAGTGCTGGGAGGCACAGAGATGGGAGCCACAGAGGTGGCAGAGATGGCTGTGGTAGCTGGAACAGCAATGGCAGTAGCTTGTGCAACACCAGTTGCCACAGCAGTGGGTGTGCTGTTACAGGCATCAGTGGCACTTGCTCTCTTAGCATGCTTGTATTTGCAGGATCCTAAATGTGTGATAAAATCTGGCTTCCTTAAAATTGTGGACTCGCAGTACAAGCAATGGTAATGTTGCTGGGTTCGGCAGGGGCGACCGCATCGATGTATGGTGTACCCTGGAATACAACAGCATACAATTGCACTGTCACACACAGTCTTATGATGTTTCAAAAAGCAAAAAAAAAAAAGATGTTTGCTAATGTTACCTTCATGTTGCACTGCTCTGTTGAAGTGTCCTTTAACATGTTTCTGAACTTTGGACAACTTTGTCGGTTTGAAATATATCGGGGCACAGAATGGGCAGTGAAAATCACTGCAGCATTTATTACATTTCTGTAATTCTGGAAGTGATTTCCCCGTTTGAATTGTTATATCCATCTTCAAAAAAAAAAGAGAGAGTCAAACTCAAATTCAAAATTTAAGACCACCCCACAGAGCCCATAGTCAAATTTCAGTCAATACAAATTAAAACAAGGAACCCCCAAAAAAGGCCAAATGACACATTCTAGCTCACATGTTAATACCATAGACTGGTTAATACATAGTGAAGGCATAGCAAATTTGATTATTAGGCAACTGTAGCCTATGAGTTCATATCACAGTTAAATTAATATTGATCCATTTTAATACTTACGTTTTATAAGAACTAATTTAAGTAGTCTACATAAATTATATAAAGTAAAATAATTACTTCGGCATTAATTTGTTCAATTTATAGTTTTAGGAGAAAGGGTCCGGTAATTAAAAAAAGGTAAATCTGATTAAATAATTAATGATTAAATTCTTTGATATTAACACACTTAATGTATTTAATTGGTCTACTTTAATGTCAACTAATTTTAATATTTTTTTTACAATGGCTTGTCTACAAAAAGTCCAAGGTTAACGTTAGCTATCAAAATATTTTCGGGGGAAAAAGGCGAAAAAACATACATTAACGGCTCAAATTTTGTTACAAACTATCATTACAAATATTAAATAGACTGTTCATATGTTGGTGTATCGATGAGCTTTAAAGTAGTTTGATTAAAAAAGAAATAATTTTGACGAAATCATTTTAAGATTGACAATACTCACGTTTCGGTTATTCACGTGTTTATCCATGTGTTTTTCCGATCCAATTTGATAGGAGGCGCTGTCTCGAAAAACGAGGGGTCTGAAAATGCGGGACTCTAGGTGCGGGACTGTGGATGCAGCAGGCTCCGAGTCTGCAGCTTCATAATCCTCGATACTACAGCAGTCAAATGTTGTTAAACAGTTCTAAGCACAATATGCACAAATAAATGTATTGAACTACAGCAGAAATTAAGCACACACAGACATCAACAATCAGCGTATGAATCTCAAAATTGGTGACAATCAAAAATGATGAAAAAAATAAAAAAATCGGTTCTACTCTGAATATCACAAAACAGTCTACTAAAAAGTCACAACCAAAAATAATTTATTCATGCTGCAATGCATGCTGGGAGTTTTGTACTGGCACCCAGCATGCTTTGCGGCATGATTTTTTTTTATATAATTAATAGTCACCATTGTTGAGGTTCATGTGCTGATTCTTGATGTATGTGCGTATCTAGATGGTGCTGTAAAGTAAAGTTGTTAAGTTTTGTGTATAAAATACTTTTAAATTCATTCACAGTTTTTCAACTTATCTTGTAGAGTAATACTATCATAAACAACATGAAATTAATTACAAATCACCCATATCTTTTGACACTGATTAAGATCAGTGAATCATCAACAGTTAACCAAATCTACTTAATTGTTATGGCTCTTAGCTTTTCTTGTTATAGCAAACGTGTGTCACAAACACAGTTACAACAACCAGAGAAAAACTAATATTAAAGATTCAAGGGTCAAGAGCATAACTAAAGCAAACACTGATCACCAAAATGGTGAGGTCAATCAAAACATTTGAAATAAAATATAAACCTCTGTTAATTCGTAGATATATGACAGAAATGAAGTCAAACTGGTTAGTAATAAGTGGAGCTGGTAATGCTGTTTGTGGAGTTGTTTAATCATCCTCTGCAGTTTTATTTCAGTTGATTTCATTAAAGGCTGTGGCTGTATGTCAGTTGTAGTTTTGTTTCTTGTTCTTTCCTTCAGTGATTGTGTTTTTTAACAGCAGCTGTTCGTCAGTGGCTGAATTCACTCATATGTTCTCAATCACTCTGTCTAGCAGACTATATAGTCAACTAATGTGGGGACTAGTGAATGAGGGTGTAGGGTGTGGTTTCAGACACAGTCTATGAGTGTCGACTCTGAGGCTACTTTCTCGAAAACAAAGGTTAGATCTATTACAGTTATTCACTGTATATAGTAAGGAAACTTACTGTTAATCATTTAACAGGTTTTTACTGTGGCATTTTTACAGTCTTTTACCGTTAAAATCACGATAATTTTTTACAGTGTAGAGCCGTCAGAGCCTGCAGAACTGCAACTTGCCATCGCGCCAAAGGCATAATCTGTTAATTTGAAGCATTTGACAGCATCTACCTCTAAAGCTTTTTTTCTTCTTTTCACATAACTTTTGAGCTCTTTTCACGTAACTTTTCAGCGGCCCACCGGGAAAACTCCCGGTGCTCCAGATGGCCAGTCCGCCACTGCACACACACACATATTAGAGCTGTCAAAGTTAACACATTAACACAAATTAATGTTAACGTCACTAATTGTATTAACGCGCGATTAACGCACCATGCATTTTCTGTTTGACCTGTGGCCTAGCCCGTAGTTGGAGAAATGGAGCTGCACAGTGTTGCCAACTTAGCAACTTTGCAGACCCCTTTAGCGACTACCACCCCCTTCAAAAAAGCGCCTAGCGACAAATCTTTGAGGTTTGCCCAAACCTTATTTAGTTTCTGAGACTCGCTGGTACTGCCGCGCGAGCGTGATGTCTTGCTGTCCCAGTGCGCGCACACACACCTCTCTCTCGCTGTGTGTCTGCATTGTTCATCGAGCGGCGGAAAGGAGCAGTGCTTTCAGTTAAAAACAGACAATATGTTGCTCTAATTTTACATTCAAGTATAGCCGAAATCACAGCACAGATATTGTCTTTATTTTATGTGTATTTGATTTCATCGGACGACGGCTCGATTATCAGGATTTTTGTGCAGATTAATATATTGTAAGGGAGATCTGGTTATGTAGTCTTAATGGGTCACGTTTCAGTCACTATTTCATATTCATTCCGTTGTCTAACAACAGAAACAGTAAAATATATCAATGAAAACTTTATTGAGAATTTAGCCGCATCAAAATACAGTATGTGGGAACAGAGAGGCAAACAAATCTAATAATAAATAATAAATGTACATTTTGCATGTTCAGAAGAAGTGAGCTGCCCTGTCCTGCGAAAATGTAAACAGGCTTGTGTAAGTAAATTGCTCAATGCAAAGAAAGAGAAGTAATGGGAACCTGGTATTTCTTTTTTCATGTGTCTAATAGACATGAAAGTTCTTTGAAAAACATATTTGACCTTTGAAACATGTCTAGTCTTCATGCTCTATATTGACTATGGTTTCAATAATAATAAACATACATTTGTATAAAGCATCCATATTTGTCCATTCCCATGTTGATTAGAGTATTAAAAACTTGAAAAGTATTAATTTAAGGTACATTTACAACAAATAAAAGTGTGCGATTAATCACGAGTTAACTCATGAGAATCATGCGATTAATCATGATTAAATATTTTAATCGATTGACAGCCCTGAATATATATATATATATATATATATATATATATATATATATATATATATATATATATATATATATATAAGGGACAGTGGAAGGAACAGTGATCCGAGGACAAATTGTGTAGTGTAGTGCATAAAATTGCCAGTATGTGTGTGTATATTAGCTTCGTGATGGACGAGCCATATGTCTAATCTGGTCTAATTTAGATGCAAAGTCAGAAATGTTTAAGATAATTTTATCATCTCAATTAAATTTAAATGATGTTGATCTGTAGAAAGGCTTTTGTTTTAAAGTTTAAAAAGACATGTATGAGAGTTTAACTCAGGGCTAACAGCTGAAATCATCATGAAGTAGGCAACATGATGTAATTCATCCTCATATGGCCTAATTTGACTTTGATAAACATGGCCATTAAAGGTCATTAATTATGTTTCCATTCTCAAATATTTCCCTACTCTTTATACCCTGAAGGCTTCTCAGTGGGATCACTGAACATATAATTATCTTGTAATGATAACACTTTAATGAAACCCCACTGACCATTCAGTTACAGATGCAATCTGTCTGATCATAGCTTTACATTTACATTTACATTTAGTCATTTGGCAGACGCTTTTATCCAAAGCGACTTACAATTGGGGAATAGATAAAGTGATTCATCTTGAACAGGCAATCAGACAGAGGAAGTGCTCATAACACCAAGTCTCAGTCATTGTTCAAATAGGTACAAGCTAGCAAGGGAAGGAGAGGAAGATAAAGGGAAAGATTAAATGTTTTTTTTTTTTTAAGTTTAGGATGAAGTCAAGTAGTGCCGAAAGAGATGAGCTTTCAGTTGTTGCTTGAAGATTGACAGGGATCCAGCATTCCGGATAGGGGTGGGAAGAATATTCCACTATCCAGGAATGGTGAACGAGAATGTTCTGGAGAGTGATTTTGAGCCTCTCTGTGATGGTACCACAAGGCGTCGCTCACTACACCGTAAACTCTCCAGAGTAAAATTAACTCTATTCAGAGAACATTTGGACCCACTCTAAATAGAGTTAAATTAACACTGAAGCGGAGTTAAAGTTAATGAGCTAATTAAGTGACTAATTAAATGATGATTGAGCATTAGTGATGAACACCTGCTGTTAACAAGCAGAATCACTGAAGAAAAGAGAAACACAAGAACTACAACTGACTTCAGCCACAGATTAAATCAACTGAAATAAAATAAGACATTAAGTCTCTCAAGATCTGATTAAACAACTCCACAAACAGCATCACCAGCTTCACTCATTACTAACCAGACTGACTTTATTGATGAGGTCTACAGAAATTCTTACTGAGAATTACAGAGGATAAGATGTTGTTTTATTGGTTAAAATTATGTCACCATCATGGAGATCAGTGTTTGCTTTAGTTGGGCTCTTGACCCTTGACTTCTGTGTTAGGTCTTTCTCTGTAACAATGCATGTAGTGTTGTAAAGCAGAGAGATCAGTGCTGTACATTAAGCATGTAATAACTGATTTTATGATGAGATCATATCATGGGTTATCATGAGCTTGTTTGATTACGTAGAAAGATTTTTTTTTTTGTTAATTCATTAGATGTGTAATCACTAATCTAACTAGTGTAATCTACCCTGTGAAACTATAGCAGGCAAACAAAGTGCTGCTCTAATAGTTCTTGTGAATGATTTTAAATCCATGTAAAGCATACAAAAATTCAAATTTCTGTGTTATGTAGATACACAGACATCAAGTACCAGCACATGAATCTCAACAATGGTCACAATCAACAAAACGCTTCATGCTGAAATGCATGCTGGGTACCAGCACAGTATAAAAAAAAAACACCTCCCAGTTCTGTAGCAGTCAAATGTCAGTTAATAAACCAAAAAAGATCACTTCATGATTTATTTCAAAGAAATCATAAGGAGAAAGCACAAGTTATTCTGCTGCTTCAAGCTTTTGATTCAGCAATGCACAACTGTTTGTTGTGAAACAATATTGCAACTGCTCAGAAACAAACAATTATAGGTTATTAAAAGTTCCAAGAGCCCAACTAAAGTAAACACTGACCACTATTATGGTGGCATCATGTGTTTTTTTTGTTTTTGTTTTTCTTGACCAATAAAACATCAAACCTCTGTTAATTATCAATTAGAGCTTCTGTAGACATACAATAAACTCAATCTGGTTAGTAATGAGTGAAGCTTGTGATGCTGTTTGTGGAGCTGTTTAATCAGATCTTGAGAGACTTAATGTCTTATTTTATTTCAGTTGATTTCATCTGTGGCTGAAGTTAGTTGTAGTTCTTGTGTTTCTCTTTTCTTCAGTGATTCTGCTTGTTAACAGCAGGTGTTCATCACTAATGCTCAATCATCATTTAATTCATAACTTAATTAGCTCATTAACTTTAACTCTGCTTCAGTGTTAATTTAACTCTATTTAGAGTGAGACCAAATGTTCTCTGAATAGAGTTAATTTTACTCTGGGGAGTTTACTGTGTAGCAGATCTCAGACTTCTGGAGGGGATAATTGACCGTTTAAAAAAGAAAAATGTTTTCATCTATGATGAAAATTGTTTACCTTTCAAGACAAAGCAAACACTCTGTTCTAAACTACATTATCATAAATCTAATTAAAATGTTTCTTTCAAATGGCTCACAAATATATTAAACATCCTGAGCACATATTATACAGTGTGCTTTATTAAAAACAATATGACCTTGACATCTTACTATTTGAGTTTTTATTAGAGCAACCGCTTTAAGTTTTGAATTTTACAATATAATACAATGGTAATAAAGGTACACTCTTAAAACAAATGTGTTAAAAACAACACAACCTGTGTTATATTTTAACACACCTGTGTGTCAAGTTAAGGACAACACATTTTGTGTTAATTTCAACTCAACCAGTGTGATATTCTTCTTAACACAGGTTGATAACATTAAAATATTTAACACACTAATGTGTCATAATGACACAAATATGACACAAATTGTGTGATTTATGACACATTAGTGTGTTAAAAAAACAGATGTGTTAAAAACAACACAACCTGTGTTATATATTAACACACCTGTGTGTCTAGTTAAGGACAACACATTTTGTGTTAATTAAATTTTAACACAACCAGTGTGTTATTATTTTTAACACAGGCAGTGTTAAAATATTTAACACACTGATGTGTCAAAAATTACAAAATTTGTGTCATAGATGTGCTATTCTTAACCAGTTAAAATTAATGCAATACTGAATACTGAATGCAAAAAAACAGAAACATAAAATCAACTGAAATAAAAGAATAAATGTATGTGTTTATAAGTAGATAAAAGAAGATAAATAAGTAGATAAAATAATAAATAGATGTCATAGATGTGCTAGTCTTAACCAGTTAAAATGAATGCAATACTGAATACTGAATGCAAAAAACAGAAACATAAAATCAACTGAAATAAAAGAATAAATCTCTGAAGATCTCAGCAGAGGAGGATTAAACAACTCCATAAACAGCATCACCAGCTTCACTCATTACTAACCAGTTTGTCAAAAAAGTTATTTAGAACAGAGATTTAGGTGTTGAATGTTTCATTTGAACATACCATTAATGTGATCAGTGTTTGCTTTAGTTGGGCTCTTGACCCTTGACTTTCTGACATTAGTTTTTCTCTGACTGCTGTAAAGCTGTGTTTGCAAAACACATTTGTTATGGCAAAAAAACCCAGAAGAAAACATGATCAGTTGGTTTTGATTGATCGCTAGTGATGAGTTAGTTGTTGTGTAATGTCTTAATTCTCAGATCTCATCTGGAGTCCAAATGTGTGATTATTTGAGATTAACAAGTAAAAATAAGGTGTGATGTAGATAAAATACATCTACAATCTGATACTTCGTTGAATTTTAAGAACACTTTGCACCCAAGACAAAACATTCATCAAGAATCAGCATATGAATCTCAACGATGGTGACAATAAACAAAACGCTTCATGCTGCAGTGCATTCTGGGTGCACCAATCAAAACTCATTCATGGCTCCCAGAATGCATTGCAACATGAATAAATGAAGCCAATTTTGTTGATTGTCATCATTGTTGAGATTCATATGTTGATTCTCCATGTCTATGTGTGCCATAGACAAAAAATCCTTGTGCTTTCTTTAATTGTTTAAATTGTCCAAACACTGTTAAAATTCAACCTACAGAAACAAAGAGCTTCAGTATTCAACATAACAATCAGTGAATCATGATCAGCAAAACATGATCATTGTTTTCAGCATCAAGTAGCCAACATCATCTGATCATGTTTTCCCCAGGTGTTTCTTTGCTATAATAATCTGCCCTGTAAACAGAATTATAGCAGAAAAAGAGAGGAACATTTTTTTATGTATATATAGATGTATTTAAGGGTCGAGAGCCCAACTAAAGCAAACTCTGACCACAGTGATGGTGATGGTTAAGTTTTGTGAAATGAAACCAACATCTAAACCTTTGTTAATTCTCATTAAGAACTTTTGTATGACAGAAATAAAGTCAAACTGGTTAGTAATACTGTAAATGAAGCTGGTGATGCTGTTTGAGATTTAATGTGTTTTATTTCAGTTGATTTCATCTGAGGCTGTGACTAAGTCAGTTGTAGTTGTGTTTCTCTTTGTCTCTCTCTGTTTCTCTTTCCTTCAGTAATTCTGCTTGTTAACTTTCTCATTAAGTTCAGCTCTGCGTCAGTGTTACTTTACATTTACATTTACATTTACATTTATGCATTTAGCAGACGCTTTTATCCAAAGCGACTTACATTGCATTCAAGTTACAGTTTTTACATTTTATCAGCTCTTGCTTTCCCTGGGAATCGAACCCATGATCTTGGCGTTGTTAGCGCCATGCTCTACCATTTGAGCTACAGGAAAGCTGTACTTTAACACTGTACTGTGGGACCAAACACTCTGATCAGTGTTAATCCCTGAAGATTCTCCAAATAACGTCCCCAACCCTTCAAAGAACTCCACATCATGACCATCTCGGTAAACATTCTGGGAACGTCATTGACACCGGTGGGACGCTTTGATAATGCTCTGGGAACATTACATTTCTAGCGGGGAAATCCATATACCTGACACGAGTGCATCCACGTCATTTACCAATGAAAAAAACAGGTGCGGATTAGTTTAACAGCTTGTGGAGTGACATAGGCAGAAATGTGTTTGGATGATAGTTAACACATATTGTGTTGGACACACTGTGTTGTTTTTCTCTCTCTCTCTTTCTTTTTACACATGATCAACTTAAAATTACACAAAATGTGTTAAAATGGCCATAACACACAAAATGTGTTAATATTAACACATCTGTTTTTAGAGTGTAGGTTCATTTGCAGACTAGACTCAAGAGTGAAATTTTAACAAGTAACCTCTATTGTTTGGACAAAGTTTTTGTACTTCCTGTCATATACCTTCCAGCCATTGTGGCTTACATAAAATTAACCCAAAATTCACTTTTGTAGATGTAAAAGTCTTCAAGTACTCCAGAGTGCACCCTGGACGATGGGGCGGGGCGACACATTTGGGCGGGGCGACACGTGTCGCTCCGCCCACCCCCAATTCCATTGGTTTATGATACAGCAGAGCTTATTGGTTTAGACGTTTGCGCATGAGCATTCTTTTATATACGTTTTTATGAATGATCTACGCTGTTTGGCGGTACTACAGAAATATTAAGTACTAACAACAGCGATTTTAGTTAGAATCAATTAGCAAATGTGTTTTTTTTTAAACTTATGATGAATTAGTTAGATTAAGTCCGTATCAAACGCTTGGTGGCGGCATCTCCGAGTACTTCGGGCAGAACAGAGCTGTGTAATATGAGCGGCTCACGAATTAAATCTGGGGAACAAATTCTTAATTCATGGCCATGATATAGTCCTACCTATGCTATAAATAGCCTCACCTATGAGAAATATTAATTATGTTTCTGTGTGATGAACTTAAATAGTGGTCCTCAACAGGTGGGTTGCACGTTAAATGAAGTCAGATATTATTGCACTTTTCACAGAAGCAGATATACTTAAACATTGAGCAGTTTTAGTTGGGCGATGTTGATAAAAATGATCCACTGTTTAAGATTTAGCTGTTTTGTATAATGTATATTTATATGTAGCCATATTCTTAATAAGCAAAAACTTACGATGATAATTCACTGTAGTTCAGTAAGACAAACCCGCAAATGGTTTTATTTTAAAGAACAACTGCGGTGACAAATAAGACAATAATACCAAATAGTCCATCAGCGTGAACTGAGGTTTTATGTGTGGATAATGGGAATAAAAACATTGCCGAAACAATTTTTTTTTTTTTTGCATATAGGCCTATTTTAAATGTGTTTTGTTTACTAAAACAGCTGTTATTAAATCTGACCTACAGCAAATATTATTATTAATGTGCTTTAGTGCGTATTTAAGCAATAAATGTTAATTTTCTCTGCAACATTTTTATTTATACTTTTATAGGCTATATAGACTATGCACAAATTCAATTACTGGTTTTGTGGCTCAGTCCTTTAAAAAGAACCAGGAATCATTGTACTATATTGATTTTAGATTTTTAGTAGGCCTAGTTATTATAGTCTTTAATAAATAAAAAAAATATTAATCACAGAGAAGGGCTCTTTTACTCATTAAAAGTGCTCATGTACCTATTACTATTCGATAGTTATGCAGGTCTATATGGCTACAATGATCGAGTGTTAATAACTGAATCTAAATTCATCTCGTACACAGATTAGAACACGCACATAATGAGGGTGTGGATACAGAAATTGGATTTTTAATATCTGATGTCATGGGCACTCATTTACTATAGGAACCTTTAAAATTGTAAGAGAATCAATATAGGCTCAAATATTTTATTAAGATATAAACAAGGAAACACCGCTTGCCATGTAAACATTTTATTAACCTACAAGTTTGTGACGCATTGAGCAACGTAACATCTCTTTAAACAACAACAAAAACGGTTGTGCTTTAAAACGTAAAATCTGCCGCTTATGTTTGTGTTTGTCCATCTCTAAAATGCATCTAAATTATCATAATTTGCGTATAAAATCCCAATTTAGTGCTGATCCGCGGCCTGCCGATCCTCAAGGAAATATGAATGAATCGCTATTCAGCCTGAAGAACCGGAGGTGAAGTCATCAAGTGTTTATTTGTAAAGGATGACTTCATCTGACTAAAATTACCATGGTTACTAAACAGATAATAATTAAGATAGGCCTATGATTCTAGAGTTAGCACATAATATTTCTGTAATATGGCCAAATCAATTACAAAATCGTACACAAAGGAATGCATGCTCGGGTCTACACCAATAAGATTTGCCGTGTTATAAACCAATAGAATTGGGGTTGGGCGGGGCGGGGCGGGGCGGAGCGGAGCCACTGCACAATCAAACACTGCTCTCCATGATGGTGGCATCATTTTAACAAATAAAACATCAACATCTGATCCGCTGTAATTCTCAATAACAGCAGGTGTTCATCACTAACGCACAATCATCATGTAATTAGTAACTTAATTATCTCATTAACTTTAACTCTTTAATTCTTTGAAAGTCCCACCTCTGCTTAATTGATTAATTACTAGGACTCGACACTGGACTCGGACACAACACTGCTTGAAACTTCCAGGCAGGTGTGTTGAGGCAAGTTGGAGCTAAACTCTGCAGGACACCGGCCCTCCAGGATCAAGTTTGATGAGCCCTGATCTAAACCTCTGTTAATTCTTAATAAGAAATTTTTAGATGCATGACAAAAAAAGTCAAACTGGTTAGTAGTGAGTGAAGTTGGTGATGCTGTTTGTGGAGATAATTAATCATCTTCTGCTGAGATCTTGAGAGATTTAATGTATTTTATTTCAGTTGATTTCATCTAAGGCTGTGGCTGAAGTCAGTTGTAGTTCTTGTGTTTCTCTTTTGTTCAGTGATTCTGCTTGTTAACAGCAGGTGTTCATCACTAATGCTCAATCAGCACTTAATTAATCACATACTTATCTCATTAACTTTAACACTGCTTCAGTGTTACTTTAACACTCTTTTAGAGTGGGACCATATATGCTCCGAGCATAGCCAACTAAAGCATTAGCCAACTTGTTAGGCATAGCATATGATGATATTGTTACATCCATGGCATGCCCATAATTGTTTCTTTGTTATTAAAACAACTTTGCTTCGTGTTAGCTGGTCCTCAACCCAAGCATATGCTCTACTTTACCACAATGGTAACCCCCCAAAACACTAACATACCAGAAACTCTTTTAAATACAAACATAAAAGAACATTAAACATTAACAAGTCTCCCAATTTGATCATCTAAATAAAAACTGCCTAAAATAACATTTTATTTTAAGATTTACTTTCCTTATCCAGCCCTGTGCAAAGCCCTGTGGACTTCAGCCACAGCCTTAGATGAAATCAACTGAAATAAAATACATTAAATCTCTCAAGATCTGAGCAGAAGATGATTAATCATCTCCACAAACAGCATCACCAACTTCACTCACTACTAACCAGTTTGACTTTTTTTGTCATGCATCTAAAAATTTCTTATTAAGAATTAACAGAGGTTTAGACGTTAATGCTTATTGAAAATAATAAAATTTGAATTCACCGTTGTGGAGATAAGCGTTTGCTTTAGTTGGGCTCTTGACCCTCATCTTTTTAACATTACGTTAGTTTTTCTCTGGTTGTTGTAATTGTGATTATAAATCACATTTGTTATGGCAAAAAAATCAAAGAGAAAATGTAATCAGGTTATGTTGGCTATTTTTTGACAATGATGTACTTGTCATATAGTAGCCTGATTCACTGATGTCATTAGTGGTGTTGCATAATTTAGTTAATGTTATTGATAACAACTGCGTTTTAATGAAATATGAATAACTTTAAAAACACTTTGCACACCAGTTTAGAACATCTGTACTGTTTAGACACGCAGATATCAAGAATCAGCATATGAATCTCAACAATGGTGACGATCATCAGCAGTGTTGGGAAGGTTACTTTGAAAATGTAATAGGTTACAGATTACAAGTTACCCTATTTAAAATGTAATAAGTAGTGTAACTTTTCAATTACTTTATTAAAGTAATGTAACTGATTACATTTGATTACTTTTCTAAATTTCTAATGTTTTCAACTGTTAATCATGTTGAAACGTTAACCAGGCAGGGTTAACCTTACAGTAGTACTCAACACTGATTATTGTCAGACTTTCAAAATCTTTCATCACTTGAGTTAAGATTATAATATTTTAATTTTAAAGGAGACATTGGATGCAAAATATCTTCATTTGCATATAAATGTGTCTTAGCAGTTTGTAGACACAACCACCCTACAATGATAGAACTTCACTCCTTTTTTTTAATCCCCAAAAACCTAAACAGTCTTAATTATCAAGCCATTTTGATTTTGGAGTGAATAACCAGCGCTCTCTTCCACCTTCAATCCCATGACTGAGGTGAGACCCTTGAGCAAGGCACCAAACCCCCAACTGTTCCCCGGGTGCCGCAGCAATATGGCTGCCCACTGCTCCGGGTGTGTGTTCACGGTGTGTGTGTGTGTTCACTGCTGTGTGTGTGCACTTGGATGGGTTAAATGCAGAGCACAAATTCCAAGTATGGGTCACCATACTTGGCCACATGTCACGTTAAGTCAATTTCACTAAATTTGTTTATGTCTGGCTGCGCAAATCATTTTACTCCAGACTGTTTTCTGAATGAGGGACAATTCAAGGCAGGTTTTGTTAAAAAGTTTAAACTCAAGGATGGATCAGCACCCATTGTTCATGATCCAGCTGCTCCTCCAGAAGAAGTAAGTCTCACTTTTAATTTTTTATGATTATTTACGAATCGCGTTTGCTCTTCCACAGAAGAGAGAGCAGAGCTCATTAGCATGTAAAGAGATATGCACCGAAACGAGTCACTGTGAACAGAGCTGTTTTTGACAAGGTAAAAAGGGTGTTGTTTTACACAACCACTGTCTGAGACCATTTCAAGAAGACCTTAATGAATCATACCACCTTGTGGAAAATGGGCATCCGATGTCCCCTTTGAAGCACAGCCACCACAAAATCAGACTTACTTTAAAAAATCATAAAAAGAAATAGTTTAATAGCTATGATACTCAAGGTCAAGGTCAAGGTAGGTTTATTTGTCACATACACAATCATACAGAGTACAATCAACAGTGAAATGCAGGGATTTTTGAAGAAAAATACAGCATAACATGAGGAGAGTGAGGAGGAAAAAAATAACCCCCAGACTATGCTCCTTGGGGAGTACAGTGTGAGAACAGGAAAAACACCTCAGCAACAAAAGCACATAATACACCATAGACACACGACTTTGCAACAGGGGAGGGTAATCCAGCTCCAACAAGCAGCCATCCGGTCCAGCAGCTAACCCAGCAGCGCTAGTCACAGACCCGCTTGTCAGGCTGGCGGTTCAAAGCGACGGAGGCGAGGGATCGGGGGTGGGGAAGTGAATGCATATATATGTGTGTGTATGTGTAATAATTTGTAATCAGTATGTGTGTATGTGTGTGTATGTGTAATCAGCAGGTGTCTGTAGAATGGGGGAGGAACGCAGAGCGTCTCACTGCAGTGCTCTTCCCAGGGTTGATTTTCCAACAGCGGCCATGGCCAAGGCCAGTGCTGGTAGAGGGGAGCCGAAAAAGATAAGATTGCGATTTGTTTTGTCTTGGGGCGAGTAACCGCATTCCAATTCCACGGCTACTCTCTTTGTCCGTTCTGATCTCCAAGGCCATCAATTTTTCCTTTGCAAAGCCGTGAGCTTCTCCGTGATGGAATCCATATTGCGGTTAATAGTCTCAGTCTCAATGCTGACCGCTCTGCCCACTGCTTCAATCATGACGGGCAGCCTTGTGAGGCTTTGGACAGCTGTTCCCGTTTTCTGAATTATTCGATAACCCAGGGCAAAGCCTAATCCAATCAGCAGAAGACCTGTTATCATGGTTCTGAATAGGTAGATATCTTCAATGTCCTCCACGGAAAGAGCCGCCAAACACACGATTTGCCATCTCTCCCACGCGTCCATCATGTAGCCAGCTGCGAACGTTCCGTCAGGGCAGTCAGGTTCCCCCGAACCCAAGCTTCTCGTCGAGAATATGGTGTCAATTGCGTTGAGAGACAAGTTGATCAAATCCATGATTTTTTTTCCAGTTTTAGAGAGCAATGCAGAGAGAGTCTCTCAAGTATTACGAGACGAGACAAGAGAGCAGGCAGGGAGGGAAAATAAGGGCGAGGACGGGGAGAGAAAGATGCGACCGCCTCCGTTGAGTGCCAAAGAGAAAAGAGACTGTTTTTGAAATCAAATCTTTGCATAGCTATGACAGGAAAACTGGAATCAAACAATGCCTTAGAAAAAAACAGTTAATCTTAAAAAAATAAAGCATATACATAAACCCTATAGGAAATATAAAAGTTATCGGATAAGCATGTTATAAACTTCTGAAACATTGGTGTCTCATATTTTAGAGCAGTCACTGCAATTTATGAAAGAAATCAATTAAATCTGTATGTGGGAGTGTGCGTGAAAAAATCAGATGTAACCCCCTTTGTAATCCTTAACATTTTCATAAGTAACTGTAATTTAATTACACATTTTTTTCTTAGTAACTGTAACTGATTACAATTACTTTTATTTTGTAATTAAATTACGTAATTCCGTTACATGTAACTAGTTACTCCCCAACACTGATCATCAGACAGATTCATATTGCATTGCATTCTGGGTGCACCAATCATTACTCATCCATGGCTCCCAGCATGCATTGCGACATGAATAAATTATGCAGCTGCATTGTCTTAGAATTTTTTATTCTTACTTTCACCATTGCTGAGATTCACATGCTGATTCTTCATGTCTGTGATTGCCAGAATGGAAACTTCTTTATGAGCCATACTTATAAAAGTGGTTTATAAAGTTTTCTCACATTGTCATCTCATAGAACTGCAATAATATAGAAATCATAAAAGCACTACCAATTTAGGTAAAATGCAATCAGAGACTCAGACACACGAAGTAATTTCATCATAATTTACTTGCCATCACATATGCGCTTTATAAACACAATTGTAACAGCCAAAGAGAAACTTATAATTAAAAAGTCAAGGGTCATGAGGCAACTAAAGCAAACACTATTCACCAAAACGGTAAGTTGAAAAAAGAAAAACATCTAAACCTTAATTCTCAGTAAAGAACTTCTGTTTTAGATAATCCAGAAATAAAGGCTAACTTGTTAGTAATGCATGAAGCTGTTGATGTTTGTGGAGTTGTTTAATCATCTTCTGCTGAGATCTTGAGAGATTTAATGTCTTTTATTTCAGTTGATTTCAGTTGTAGTTCTTGTGTTTCTCTTTTGTTCAGTGATTCTGTTTGTTAACAGCAGGTGTTCATCACTTGTTCTCAATCGGCACTTAATTAATCACATAATTATCCCATTAACTTTAACACTGCTTCAGTGTTACTTTAACACTCTTTTAGAGTGGGACCATATATGATCCGAGCAGTGTTAATTTAACACTCAGGATTTTACTGTGTAGTTACACAAGTAAAATCATTTATGTTCTTTCAAAATGAAAATATTGAGTTGAGCCAAAACGCAACTGTTTCGAGTCAGTTTAACACAATGCAATTGTATAAATGGGAAACCTAACATAATGGTGTTAAATGAAAATGATTTTTTTAAATAAACTGAACAGTGTTGGAGAATCATTTTTTTGAGTGTACCTTAAACCATTTGAGTTTTTTAAACTAACAGTTATGAGTTATCTGAACTTATTTCAGTTGAGTTCACTAAGTAATTAAGTGACTAATTAAGTGCTGATTGAGCATTAGTGATGAACACCTGCTCTTAACAAACAGAATCACTGACAGAAAGAGAAACACAAGAACAACAACTAACTTTAGTCACAGCCTAAGATGAAATCAGCTGAAATAAAATAAATTAAATCTCAAGATCTAAACAACCCCACAAACAGCATCACCAGCTCCACTTATTAATAACCAGACTGACTTTATTTCTGTCAGACATCTACAGAAGATCTTATTGAGAATTAACTAAGGTTTAGATGTTGATTTATTGTTTCATTTGAAGTAACCATGTTAGAGATCAGTGTCTGCTATATTTGAGCTCTTGACCCTTGACTTCTGTATTAGTTTTTTTTTTCTGGCTGTTGTAACCATGTATTCCTCGAACATATTTGTTACAACTCAAAAGCCCAGAGAAAATAATCAGTAGTTGGTTGTTATATATTTATAGTGACAATCATATATTATTGTACTGATCTCATTGAGAGTGATCATAAACTCGTTGTATGCCTATTTTCTTGTTAAACGGATGATGTATCGATTATAGTAAATAATATATAAATTTTGTGACCGTCAGTTATTATAAAGCATATCCACAGAAAGCTTTAATCGATGGCAATAACTAGACTCACACAGACATCAAGAATCAGCTTATGAACCTCAACAATGGTGACCATTAAAAAATAAAAATAAAATAATAATCATGTTGCAATGCATGCTGGGTACTAGCACAGTACACAACTCATCCATGGCTCCCAGCATGCATTGCTGCATGATTTTTCTATTTTTTTTATTTTTTAATGGTCACCATTGTTGAGGTTCATAAGCTGATTCTTGATGTCTGTGTGAGTCTAATTACTACTATAGAGTAAAACTTTTTGTGTACAAACTATTTGGCATGTTCTTTATATTAACTGAAGGTCACAGAACCACTGGCTCTTAGAATCACTTTTACTATAATCAACACAACATCCATTCAATCAGATATTAAACGCACAATGAGTCAATGTTCACTGAAGAGTGATCAATTCATTAATAGATGAATAAACGGTTTGAGTTACCATAACTTATTGGATTTTTCAGTGCATATAGTCAATAATCACATTATAATGGCCTTTTATATAGACTGCATTCACACTGATATCTGTGAACAGTCAGTAATTACATGCTGATTATCAGCCATACAGATGGTAATCATACAGATACAGGCAATTCCCCACAAAACACGCAAACATATATGAAAACTGTTGAAGAAAAACAAAAAAAAGGATTATTTGTGCAAAAAAGATTGCTAAGTTATCAGATGACAGGTGCGTCACAGTGTGCGTCACGCGCCGTCGCGAGGGAGCGCCAGAATTCAAATAAACAATCTTCCGTGTATAGGGGATCACGTGACCCCTCGACGGTGATGCAGGCTTAGTTTTTCGCTCCGCTCACTTTGCCAAATATTTTGCGATCCTGTCAGTGAAATTTGAACCATTCTGCATTAGACCCATCATGAGTGCTAAGGCAGACAAAGGAGATCGGAAAAGGGAGATTGAGCAATCGCCAATGAAGAAAAAATTCAGAGATTCAGCCATCTCCAGTGAAGAGCTGGACAGTGCTATTGCTAGCCGCATTGAACTAGCATTTAAAGAACACCAAAGCACTTTGAATTCGGTTGTGAACTCGGCAGTAAGAGATGCGATGGACTCTGTGCTGATTCCAGCATTGCGCAAACTGCGTGAGGACATACTAGCGACCAATAAGTCTGTTAAAGAGCTAAGAGAGGAGTTTGAGGCCATAGTTACCAAGACGAAGCAGACACGTGACCGCGTTGATTCTGTTCAGGCAGCGGCGCGGGAAGATAAGAGAACAGTTACGGATTTAAAGGATCAGCTGGAGCGACTCACCGAGAAGATGACAGATATGGAGGACAGGTGCAGGCGGAACAATGTTAGATTGGTGGGACTCCCAGAAGGGATGGAAGGTCCAGATGCAGCTAGTTTCCTCCGAGCTAATCTTTCCAAGTGGATTCCTTCCTTGAGGGGCCGTGACATTGAGATTGATCGGGCGCATCGCGTGTATGACGGAGGGAGGGGCTCCGATCGGCCGCGCACTCTCATCTTCCGTGTACTGAGATGGCATGACAGATCAGATATCCTGAAAGGTGCTCGGCAGGCGTATCCGGTGAAGTGCGCACAGAACAATGTCACACTGCTGTTTTTTCCAGACTTTAGTCCGGCTACAGCGATCAGGAGAAAGGCATTTGGTCCGGTTTTGAAGAAGATGACTGCACTTAGTCTCCAGCCCTTCCTCATCTATCCAGCGGTGATTAAGCTACAGCACAAAGGGGAACAGAGAAGCTACGATTCCCCTCAGAACGCGGAAAATTTTATCAGTTCCATGTTTCAGCAGAAATCCTATGCCACCGCTCTTCAGGGGGATGACGGGGGAGCAGCGGCCGCTGTTTCTCCATTTCCACGGGATGGACTTGGCCCTAGCTGCCCAGAAGGGAATGATAGCAGGATGGTCATGGATGCTTGCTAAACCTATTGTTTCCATTTTCTTCTCTTATACTGGGATATTGTCCTTATTTATCCGGTACAACGATCTCTTTGCTGGTAAGACTGACACTCCATTTTTCTGTTTTGGAGGGGACTAATGGAGAGTAGGTTTAATTACTAAAAAAAAATATTTTTTTTGGCTGTGTGAGCCTTTCGGGAGACATGTCTTGCGTTAGGGTGGATCGGTCACGACCTATCACCGTTTTTTGTTGCTCAGTCAGACCTATGTTCTCGGTAATGTGCGGTCTGAGTTGTTCTTTGTTTATGGTTGTCAGTTGTTCACATTTTTATGTTGTTTTTGTTTTTTACAGCAGACATTTATGCTTTTATCTATTTTACATTATTTCTAAAGGGATTTTTCATATAGGAGGTTTGGTATCTAAAATGCACATCAGTGTTTACGGGTTATTTACGGAATGGAAGTGCTTCTGTTTTTTTTTTTGTTTTTTTTTTCATTTATTGTGTACAATCTTGGGATTATGAATATTCAATGCATACTTTAAATATTTTATGACTGAATGTGAATGGTTTAAATTCTGCTGTTAAAAGAACCCATGTATTAGAATATTTACACCGTAAATCTATGTCCTGTGCCTTAATACAAGCGACACATTTAAAACAATCTGACGTGGCACGTTTCCAGAATAAGTACCTCTTTAGTACCTCTAAGTACCTCTAGAAATAGAACCTCTTTCTATTAAAACTATTTGGAATAGGGAATTATCTGATCTTAATTTATCTGTCGACTGGGAGAGAGTGTGGTCTAATCTCAGCTTAACCTGTTAACCTGCACCCCCCATATTGGGAATAACAGCTGAAAATGACTAACTAACTTAAAATGGTAACAGTTCCTGACTTCAGTGTGCCACACACACAATTGTGGTGTCTTTGGAAAGAAGACCCTTTGGCCTTTACTATCCATCATCCAAAGTTGATAATGCTCAAAAATATAAAAAGTTATAGACACTGAAGTGCCTTGATAAAAATTGTACCACACTGAATTTTTTTTTATTTCATATAAAAATACATGAAATCAGTCCTGGAGCAATCCAGAAAAGTAATGGGTTGAAAGTCGCATGTCTCATGAGTTTATATTTCCAATCTGAAGAAGATACCATGAAAAATGAGATTCCTGCAGACATTTTTCTAGCCCCCCCCCCCCCCCCCCCGTTTGAGGAAAAATATTTACCAAATTACTGAAGGGTTCTACTACACACTATTTAGTCATTATACATGCCACTGCAGTTTTTCAATTATAAAACAGTATACAGAATCTTAGAAATCGTATAAGTGTTTTATTTGAGCACTAGAAAAATACAATAATAATAATTTGAGTGATGAAAAAAAAACAATAATAATAAAAAAAAATAACTTAATTACATACTGATTTCCTGACAAACAGATGCTCTCCTGCTCATACATTAGTAATCACATGCTGAAGATCATTCATACAGATGCAAATCATACTGATGGCTGCCCAATATAGTCAATATTCACATTATAATGGCCTTTTATATAGACTGCATTCACACTGATATCTGTGAACAGTCAGTATTTACATGCTCATTATCAGTCATAGAGATGTTAATCATACAGATACAGGCAATTCCCCACAAAACACGCAAACATATATAAAACTGCTGAAGAAGAAAAAAAAGAAATGTTTTTTATTTTTTTCTTATTGTGCTAAACAGATCGCTAAGTTACGCCCCATCAGATGACAGGTGCGTCGCAGTGTGCGTCACGCGCGTCGCGAGGGAGCGCCAGAATTCAAATAAACAATCTTCCGTGTATCTTTGACTTTTTTTTTTTTGGATGATTTCATTCTGTTTGGGACATTGTCTGCTACAAAATCGTGCTGTTTTTTTACCACCAAGACTCTGTTTTTGAGCGTAATTTGTTCCATAACGGACACAAACAATAACTCTCTCAAGAGATGAGACGTAAACAAAGGATTAACGATCTAAATTACAGCGTTGTTGTTTCCTTGGACTAAAAGTGCTCGATGGAATGTTGTTCACTGGACCCTTATCTTTCAAATGAAACCAGGATTTACAGCAGTGGAGACGTTTGAGAGTCGTTATCAGGATGAAAATGGTATGTTCTGTGGGGTTTTCTATACATGTTTTGATGTGTACTGCTTACACAAATTTAGCAAATACATTCCGTATAAGCTTTCTATCGAAAAACAGCGATCTGTCGTCGATGCTTGAGGCTTAGACCTTCAAAATGATATATAGTTTGTCAAGATTCATTTTGTCCTGTTTTACTTTATCTGTTTGAAAACAATGACGTGTGCAAACAAAGAGCAAACAAAGAGCTTTCAGTGCGCCCACGTCCTGGTGCATGTTAACAGGTTAACATCTAAAAATCTGGCTCATCGTCTTATTCACTTCAAAGTCATTCATAGAGCATACATAACTCCTTACAAAAGATTTAAAATGAAACTGCAGTCAAATTTGAACTGCCATATATGTAACACTACATCATCAGGCACTTTTCTGCATATGTTTTGGGAATGTCCTGTCGTCATCAGTCTATGGACACATGTAAACCTGGTTTTGTCATCATTACTGAGAATTGATTGGTCTGTTAACCCAAGTTTATGTCTTCTTAATGATGATTCTGATCTCTGTATTAGTTCAATGCAAAAGAGAATGTTGTTTGCTGGTTTTACAGCTGTGAAGACGACAATAATTCAGAACTGGTTTACACCACACATGTGTAGAGAGGCATATTGGATCCGTAGCCTCCTGCAAAGCAAATTGTCTCATGTGAGTGTACAACGGTGCGAGTCGGTGGGGCCAGGCCTTCAACCATTGAGGCTTGGCAGTGTTTTTTACTGAATGTACGTGATTATTTAAAGGAGTGACTTTTGTGTTCTTGTTGTCCTTCCCTCTCTCCCTCCCTTTTGATTGAACTTTTAGATGTTGAGTATATGTCTGCTGTTTTGTTTTGTTTTATTTTGGATATTATGTTGTGTTGTTTGTAAAAAATGAAAATAAATAATTGTTGATAATCTTCCATGTATCTTTGACTTTTTTTTTTTGGATGATCTCATTCTGTCTGGGACATTGCCTGCTACAAAATCATGCTGTTTTTTTACCACCAATACACTGTTTTTGAGCGTAATTTGTTCCATAACGGGCACAAACAATAACTCTCCCTCAAGAGATGAGACGTAAACAAATGAATAACGATCCAAATTACAACGTTGTTGTTTCTTTGGACTAAAGTTGCTCGATGGAATGTTGTTCCGTGGACCCTTATCTCTCAAACGAAACCGGGATTTACAGCAGTGGATACGTTTGAGTGTCGTTATCAGGATGAATCTGGTATGTACTGCGTTTTTTTTATACATGTTTTGATGTGTAGTGCTTACACAAATTTATCAAATACATTCCTTATAAGCTTTCTATCAAAAAACAGCGATCTGTCGTCGATGCTTGAGGCTTAGACCTTCAAAATGATATATAGTTTGTCAAGATTAATTTTGTCCTGTTTTACTTTATCTGTTTGAAAACAATGACGTGCAAACAAAGAGCAAACAAAGAGCTTTCAGTGCCCTGGCGTCCTGGTGCATGTTAACAGGTTTTAAGGAATATTTCAATTTTATTTTATTATTTTGTTATTTTATTTTATTGTTTTTGCAATGGAGGAAAATCATGCAGCAATGGGGTTGTATACAAAATGTGAGAGACAATTAAACATTACTTTTTTGATCAATTAAATAAGTTCAATTTAAATTTATTTTTAGAATTAGTTTTTGGAATTAAAATAAAATCAGCAGTTTTTCAATATTGTTACATCTTTGTATGATTTTCGCTGTCGGTTACAGTCGAGAAGGTCAAGACAAGCGAGGCAGTGCAAAGTGCCAAACAGAGTGAGACTGAGACTGCTGTAGAACTGAAAACATTCCAGTCTATTTTATCATGGACTATGGTCAGGCTGTATTGTTAGGATGGTGTGTGAGTGTTTTCTATACGTTCCTCCTTGAGGGAATGGATACTGATGTCCATGTAGTCAGGAGAATGAAGACTTGCATGCGTAAGACCAACATAAGCAAGCATGGCGGTCATGCTTAGCGTGCTAAACAGAGAGGGCCTGTCATCTATCCTTTCCGCTTCCTCCCCCAGTCAACCCCCACCTGCCTCGATCCCACCCATGCTCTTTGTTCCTGGGCCGCACATCCTGTGTCTTCAGAGGCCAGGGACTGGAGCCTGGGATGAAGAGGATGCAGTTGAACACAGATTTAATCTGTTCTTAGACGCAGTGGAAATGCGGAATGCGTTTTGTGATTAAACATACAGCTTGTGACTGAACTGAGCCAACTGAGCCGTCTTAGCTGTGAAAAAGACAATCCACTGTAGGAGCCGAACTGATATATTTTTGATTCAAGGAGATTAATACTCTATACTGATAAGACCAACACGGGACTTCTTAACAAGCTTAACCAACAATCTTCCTTGTTTAATCAGCTTTACCAGCTAAGTTTTGCAGGTCATCAGTATAAAGGATACACTGGCATTAACCACGATAAACAAGCAGGACCAAACAAATATTAGGGAGCAATTCTCACTATTAACTAACTATTAACTATGACTTTTGCCTCAATAAACTCCAAATTTGCTTATTGATAGATAGTAAGGTAGTTGAGGTAGGATTAAGGGATCTTGAATATGGTCATGCAGAATAAGGCATTAATATATGATGTATAAGTACCAATAAACTGCATATATGCTAGAAATATGCATGTTACTAAGAGTTAATAGTAAGAATTTGTCTCTAAACTAAATTGTTACCTATGTTACTTATTGCAGGCATGTCAAAACAAGACCAGCCTCCTCCTGACTGTAGCTATCCAACTTATTTTTAATGTGTGGTCATTTGTAGCTTGAATGTTTGAGGCTTTCACCGGAAAGTCATTCACTTCCAGTTATTGTAACTGTACAAAAAAACTGTATCCTTTATGTTACTTGATTTTGCAAAATGATATTTGTTATAAAAGTATTTTTATTGTAATCACTGGTTTGTAGCACAAATAGTATTACCATTTACTACTGTAAAAAATGATCGTGATTTTAATGGTAAAAGACTGTAAAAATGCCACAGTAAAAACCTGTTAAATGATTAACAGTAAGTTTCCTTACTATATACAGTGAATAACTGTAATAGATCTAACCTTTGTTTTCGAGAAAGTAGCCTCAGAGTCGACACTCATAGACTGTGTCTGAAACCACACCCTACACCCTCACTACACCCTCATTCACTAGTCCCCACATTAGTTGACTATATAGTCTGCTAGACAGAGTACAACTGACATACAGCCACAGCCTTAAATTAAAGCAACTGAAATAAAACAGCAGAGGATGATTAAACAACTCCTTTCTCAAAACCATCATTAGCTAACTATGGTCATTATTTCCATTAAACTCTATTTGTAACGACAGAACTTGCGACCATAGTTGCGTTTGGGAAATGCACCCCTGATCAGATCAGTAAAAATAACTTTCCTGGGTATATATTTTTGTAATAAAAATAAGCTTCTGTTTCATAAACTTATAACAGCTTAACATTATTTACCTCAGCCTACATTTTGCATCTTTTATATTCCAAAATCATTATGCCTCAATTAGCTATAGATCAGGGGTCACCAAGTTCGGTCCTGGAGGGCCGGTGTCCCTGCAGAGTTTCGCTCCAACCCTAATCAAACACACCTGAAGCAGCTAATCAAGGTCTTACTAGGTATAATTGAAACCAGTGTTGTATCTGAGTCCAGTGTCCGAGTCCATTGTCGAGTCCTAGTAGTTAATCAATTGAGCAGAGGTGGGACTTTCAAAGAATTAAAGAGTTAAAGTTAATGAGATAATTAAGTGACTAATTACATGATGATTGTGCATTAGTGATGAACACCTGCTGTTATTGAGAATCACAGAGGATCAGATGTTGATGTTTTATTGGTTAAAATGATGCAACCATCATGGAGAGCAGTGTTTGCTTTAGTTGGGCTCTTGACCCTTGACTACTGTGTTAGATCTCTTTCTGTAGCAATGCATGCGGTGTTGTGTAGCAGAGAAATCAGTGCTCTGCAGCTGTTAGCTGTTTTATATGATGAGTTAGTCGTCATGAGCTGACATCGTCACAATCAAATTATCTTTTTTTATGTTCATTTATGTATGTTTAGGTTTTGTATAATCAACCCTGTGAAACTCCAGCATGCAAACAAAGTGTTGCTCTAAAAGTTAGTGAATTAATTTAAAATCTATGTAAAGCACATAAACATTTGAACTCTTGTGATATTTAGACACACAGACATCAAGAACCCACATATGAGTCTCAACAATGGTGACAATCAACAAAATTCTTCATCCTGCAATAGTAAACACCATAGTAAAAACTCCCATCATGCACTGCAGCATGAATACTTATTGTCACCATTGTTGAGGATCGTATGATAAGTGTTCAAGTCTAAAAGCCTGAGCTGATATAGTTCTTTATTTATTTGCAATATTGAAGCATTACAGTGGAATCATTTAATAGGACAGTTTTTTTTTCTTTCACAGTTCAGTAGTAGCTGAATGCCAGTCAATAAGCCAAAGAAAGACACCTTCATGATGTTCATTCATCATGAGTTATAGGCAGAGTGTAAGTTCAGCTGCTACTTCTGGGGTTGGTTCAGCAATGCATAAATGTTTGCTGTGAAACAATATTGCAATTGCTCAGAAACACATTACTTTGAATTAGTAAAAGGGTCAAGAGCCCAACTAAAGCAAACACTGCTCTCCGTGATGGTGGCATCATTTTAACCAATAAAACATCAACATCTGATCCTCTGTAATTCTCAATAACAGCAGGTGTTCATCACTAACGCACAATCATCATGTAATTAGTCACTTAATTATCTCATTAACTTTAACTCTTTAATTCTTTGAAAGTCCCACCTCTGCTCAATTGATTAATTACTAGGACTCGACACTGGACTCGGACACAACATTGCTTGAAACTTCCAGGCTGGTGTGTTGAGGCAAGTTGGAGCTAAACTCTGCAGGACACCGGCCCTCCAGGATCAAGTTTGATGACCCCTGATATAGCGCATTTTTAACAATACAGATTGCGTCAAAGCACACTAATCACTTTATTATTCAAATTGGAGGATAGAGTGTCAGTAATGTATAATAATAAGATTAAACACTCAATTTTCAGTTAAAGGCATTTCATTATTGAATTCAGAGATGTCATTGTTAGCTAAGTTTAGTTTAAATAATATTTGTGAAATTAAATTGACGAAAATCGCTAGAAATTAAGTGTCCTCTATTCTGAGCAAGCCAGGCGACAGCAGCAAGGAACAAATCCCTCTGTGACAGAGTGGAGAAAAAAAAACCTTGGAGAAACCAGGCTCAGTCGGGGGGCCAGTTCTCCTCTGAGCCAGGATATTATTGTTAATTTATTGTTTACTTATTGTTTTAATTAAAACTTTAAATGTAATTATATTTCTATTTTAAATATTGTTGCAATTTCTAACAATAATAGTATTATGTAGTTAGGTATTTTATTATATTTTTAGTTATTTGTTTTATTTTTAGTTTTATTATATTTTAAGTCGAGGTCTTCACTGGGATTATGTCCCTGGCTCATCCAGGGTCCGGCCTCCGCCGACAATCTGGGCCGCAGACATCATCTCCCAGGTTCCAATCCACCATCTGATCCAGACACGGATTGAGAAACAGAATAAGAAAGAAACAGACTAATATTAGAATCAGATGACATAATTTTACGATGTAACAAGTACATCATGTGTTATGGAAGTGTTCCCGGTTCCGGTTGATCTAATTTAATGCACCTAACAATCCTTCTAACAAGATCTTGAATCAATAATGATTAAGTGCTGTTATGTGTACGCCAGGTAAAGAGATGGTCTTTAATCTAGATCAGGGGTCATCAAACTTGATCCTGGAGGGCCGGTGTCCTGCAGAGTTTAGCTCCAACTTGCCTCAACACACCAGCCTGGAAGTTTCAAGCAATGTTGTGTCCGAGTCCAGTGTCGAGTCCTAGTAATTAATCAATTGAGCAGAGGTGGGACTTTCAAAGAATTAAAGTTAATGAGATAATTAAGTGACTAATTACATGATGATTGTGCGTTAGTGATGAACACCTGCTGTTATTGAGAATTACAGAGGATCAGATGTTGATGTTTTATTGGTTAAAATGATGCCACCATCACGGAGAGCAGTGTTTGCTTTAGTTGGGCTCTTGACCCTTTTACTAATTCAAAGCAATTTGTTTCTGAGCAATTGCAATATTGTTTCACAGCAAACATTTATGCATTGCTGAACCAACCCCAGAAGTAGCAGATGAATTTACACTCTGCCTATAACTCATGATGAATGAACATCATGAAGGTGTCTTGACTGGCATTCAGCTACTACTGAACTGTGAAAGAAAAAAAAAAAGTCCTATTAAACGATTCTACTGTAATGCTTCAATATTGCAAATAAATGAAGAACTATATCAGCTCAGGCTTTTAGACATGAACACTTATCATACGATCCTCAACAATGGTGACAATAAGTATTCATGCTGCAGTGCATGATGGGAGTTTTTACTATGGTGTTTACTATTGCAGGAATTTTGTTGATTGTCACCATTGTTGAGACTCATGTGTGGGTTCTTGATGTCTGTGTGTCTAAATAGCACAAGAGTTCAAATGTTTATGTGCATTACATAGATTTAAAATTAATTCACTAACTTTTAGAGCAACACTTTGTTTGCATGCTGGAGTTTCACGGGGTTGATTATACAAAACCTAAACATACATAAATGAACACAAAAAGACAATTTGATTGTAACGATGTCAGCTCGTGACGACTAACTCATCTCAAAAAACAGCTAATAGCTGCAGAGCACTGATTTCTCTGCTACACAACACCGCATGCATTGCTACAAAAAGAGATCTTACACAGTAGTCAAGGGTCAAGAGCCCAACTAAAGCAAACACTGCTCTCCATGATGGTTGCATCATTTTAACCAATAAAACATCAACATCTGATCCTCTGTGATTCTCAATAACAGCAGGTGTTCATCACTAGCGCACAATCATCATGTAATTAGTCACTTAATTATCTCATTAACTTTAACTCTTTAATTCTTTGAAAGTCCCACCTCTGCTCAATTGATTAACTACTAGGACTCGACAATGGACTCGGACACTGGACTCAGATACAACACTGGTTTCAATTATACCTAGTAAGACCTTGATTAGCTGCTTCAGGTGTGTTTGATTAGGGTTGGAGCGAAACTCTGCAGGGACACCGGCCCTCCAGGACCGAACTTGGTGACCCCTGATCTAGATTTAAACTGGGCTAATGTGGTCATACTTCCTGGTTCTAGTAAGACTCTAGCTGCTGCATTTTGAACCATCTGTAATTTGTTTATTAAGCGTGCAGAACAACCACCCAATAAAGCATTACAATAATCTAACCTTGAGGTCATAAACGCATGAATTAATATTTCTGCATTTGACATTGAGAGCATAGGTCTCAGTTTAGATATATTTTTAAGATGAAAAAATGCAGTTTTACAAATGCTAGAAACGTGGCTGTCAAAGGAGAGATTACTATTAAATAGCACACCTAGGTTCCTGACTGATGACGAAGAATTTACAGAGCAGCCATCAAGTGTTAGACAGTGTTCTAGGTTATTACTTGTGGGGGTTTTAGGTCCGATAATTAACACCTCTGTTTTTTTCAGAATTTAGCAGTAAAGTGACAAATTATCACTCCGGAGATACTATTTACATATTATTTAAACAGAAATAAAAAAAAGCTTAGAGAAAATGATCAGTGGTTGGTTGTTATATATTTATAATGACAGTCATCTATTAATGAACATAGACTCATTGTGTGTCTAATCTCTGGTTAAATGGATGTTGTATTGATTATAGTAAAAGTGTTTCTAAGAACCAGTGATTCTGTAACAGACAGTTAATATAAAGGACTTTCCAAACAGTTTGTCCACAAAAAGTTTTCATCTATGGTAGCAATTAGACTCACACAGACATCAAGAATCAACGTATGAACCTCAACAATGGTGACCATAAAAAAAGAAAATCATGCTGCAATGTATGCTGGTACTAGCTTAGTACAAAACTCATCCATGGCTCCCAGCATGCATTGCTGCATGATTTCTTTTTATTTTTAATTTTTTGTAATGGTCACCATTGTTGAGGTTCATACGTTGATTCTTGATGTCTGTGTGAGTCTAATTACTAACGTAGATGAAAACTATTTGTGGACAAACTATTAGGAACGTCCTTTATATTAACTGTCGGTCACAGAATCACTGGCTGTTAGAAACACTTTTACTATAGATAATACAACATCTGTTTAATCAGAGATTAGACACACAATGAGTCTATGTTCACTCACAATGAGAGCAGTTCACTAATAGATGATTGTCAACATAAATACATGACAACCAACTACTGATCATTTTCTCCAGGCTTTTGAGTTGTAATAAATATGTTCGAGGAACACATAGTTACAACAACCAGAAAAAAAGAAGAAAAATAACTAACACGAAAGTCAAGGGTCAAGAGCACAACTAAAGCAGACACTGATCTCTAACATGGTTACTTCAAATGAAAATAAATCAACATCTAACCTTAGTTAATTCTCAATAAGATCTTCTGTAGATGTCTGACAGAAATAAAGTCAGTCTGGTTATTAATAAGTGGAGCTGGTGATGCTGTTTGTGGGGTTCTTTAATCAGCTCTTGAGAGATTTAATGTATTTTATTTCAGTTGATTTTATCTATGGCTGTGACTAAAGTTAGTTGTTCTTGTTTCTTTTTCTTCTGTGATTCTGTTTGTTAACAGCAGGTGTTCATCACTAATGCAAATTATCACTCAATTAATCACTTAATTACTTAATTGCAATGTTTATCTTATTTTAGCGAACTCAGCTGAAATAAGTTCAGAGCACTCATAACTGTTAGTTTTAAAAACTTAAATATTTAAGGCAATCAGTTTCCTCAAATGGTTTGAGTTAACCTAACTTGTCGGGTTTTTAAGGCAATCGGTTTATTCAAACGGTTTGAGTTGCCCTAATTTGTTGGGTTGTGAACTCAACTGAAATAAGTTCAGAGAACTCATAACTGTTAGTTTTAAAAACTTAAATATTTAAGGCAATCAGTTTCCTCAAATGGTTTGAGTTAACTTAACTTGTCAGGGTTTTAAGGCAATCGGTTTACTCAAACGGTTTGAGTTACCCTAACTTGTTGGGTTTTACAGTGCACTAGTTAATGAGTGAGGAATGCAGATCATAAGAATTCTACAAGCATCTTCGTCTGACACATTATAAACATCCACTACCTTCTCCAGTTTTGACAAGAACTCTACAGGATCTATGTTATCATGGTCAAAAGTACCCACTGCACTCTTAAAACAAATGTGTTCAAAACAACACAACCTGTGTTATATTTTAACACACCTGTGTGTCAAGTTAAGGACAACACATTTTGTGTTAATTTCAACTCAACCAGTGTGATATTCTTCTTAACACAGGTTGATAACGTTAAAATATTTAACACACTAATGTGTCATAATGACACAAATATGAAACAAATCGTGTGATTTATGACACATTAGTGTGTTAAAAAAACAGATGTGTTAAAAACAACACAACCTGTGTTATATATTAACACACCTGTGTGTCTCGTTAAGGACAACACATTTTGTGTTAATTAAATTTTAACACAACCAGTGTGTTATTATTTTTAACACAGGCAGTGTGTTAAAATATTTAACACACTGATGTGTCAGAAATTACACAATTTGTGTCATAGATGTGCTATTCTTAACCAGTTAAAATGAATGCAATACTGAATACTGAATGCAAAAAAAAAAACAGAAACATAAAATCAACTGAAATAAAAGAATAAATCTCTGAAGATCTCAGCAGAGGAGGATTAAACAACTCCACAAACAGCATCACCAGCTTCACTTATTACTAACCAGTTTGTCTAAAGAAGTGATTTAGAACAGAGATTTAGATGTTGAGTTTCATTTGAACTTACCATTAATGTGATCAGTGTTTGCTTTATTTGGGCTCTTGACCCTTGACTTTCTAACATTAGTTTTTCTCTGACTGCTGTAAAGCTGTGCTTGCAAAACACATTTGTTATGGCGAAAAAGCCCAGAATAAAACATGATCAGTTGGTTTTGATTGATCGCTAGTGATGAGTTAGTTATTGCGTAATGTCTTAATTCTCAGATCTCATCCAGAGTCCAAATGTGTGATCATTTGAGATTAACAAGTAGAAATAAGGTGTGATGTAGATAAAATACATCTACAATTGATACTTTGCTGAATTTTAAAAACACTTTGCATCCAAGACATTTTGAACTTCTGTATGAGTTAGACGCAAACATTCATCAAGAATCAGCATATGAATCTCAACGATGGTGACAATAAACAAAAAGCTTCATGCTGCAGTTCATTCTGGGTGCACCAATCAAAACTCATTCATGGCTCCCAGAATGCATTGCAACATGAATAAATTAAGCCAATTTTGTTGATTGTCACCATTGTTGAGATTCATATGTTGATTCTCCATGTCTATGTGTGCCATAGACATAAATTTCTTGTGCTTTTTTTAATTGTTTAAATGGTCCAAACACTGTTAAAATTCAACCTACAGAAACAAAGAACTTCAGTATTCAACATAACAATCAGTGAATCATGATCATCAAAACATAATCATTGCTTTCAGCATCAAGCAGCCAACATCATCTGATCATGTTTTCCTTTGCTATAATAATCTGCCCTGTAAACAGAATAATAGCAGAAAAAGAGAGGATCATTTTTTATGTATATATATATATATATATGCATTTAAGGGTAGAGAGCACAACTAAAGCAAACTTTGACCACAGTGATGGTGACTTTTTGTGAAATGAAACCAACATCTAAACCTGTTAATTCTCATTAAGAACTTTTGTATGACAGAAATAAAGTCAAACTGGTTAGTGATACTGTAAATGAAGCTGGTGATGCTGTTTGTGGAGTTGATTAATCTTCCTCTGCTGAAATCTTGAGAGATTTAATGTGTTTTATTTCAGTTGATTTCATCTGAGGCTGTGACTAAGTCAGTTGTAGTTGTGTTTCTCTTTGTCTCTCTCTGCTTTTCTGTTTCTCTTTCCTTCAGTAATTCTGTTTGTTAACATTCTCATTAAGTTCAGCTCTGCTTCAGTGTTACTTTAACACACTGTATTGTGGGATCAAACACACTCTGATCAGTGTTAATCCCTGAAGATTCTCCAAATAACGTCCCCAACCCTTCAAAGAACTCCACATCATGACCATCTCGGTAAACATTCCAAGTACACCCGGCTGCAGCCTGCAGATCGAGGCGGGGCTGCAATGCTTCTCATTGGTTAGTGGCAAAGTAATGACGTCGACGCCGTGGTAAACAGGAAATGCGGTTGAAACATAGGCCTACATGATATTAATACTTAGTTATATAAAACAAAACTGTGAACCTGTTAATTACTTATACCTGGTAAAAATATATAGTATTGTAAATTTGTTAATTTTTGGAAAACGTTTCATTATGTACATTTTCAAGCAAGAATCCAATTACTGCTTTTGACTCACATTGCAATCGCAGTGTCAACGAATATAGTTTAAGTGTTAAGTTATTTCTATTCATGTGTTTTGGTCATTTACCACTTATAAGTTATTTATGGTCGTTTTTTATGTTAATTTCAGTATATGCTTTACTGTTACTTACATGTATTATTAACGTTTAAATAAAAGTTAATATTCTCAGCAAGTGTCTTAAGATGGTATTAAAATTAATGGTAACACTTTACAATAAGGTTCATTAAACAATGTATTTAACTAACATGAACTAAACATGAGCAATACAATTGTTATTGTATTTACTAATCTTTGTTTACATTAGTTATTGAAAATATAGTTGTTTGTTTGTTCATGTTAGTTAAGAGAGCATTAACTAATGTTAGCAAGATTAATAATGTATTAGTAAATGTTGAGATTAACATTAACAAAGATTAATAAATGCTGTATAAGTGCAGTTCATGTTAACTAATGAACCATATTGTTACCAAATTAATCATTTTTGGATTTACTTGATAATGAAAAGCTTATGGTAAAAATAACAGCATTGTTTGTATATGAATAACATGCCAAGACAATTATTTCCTTGTTATTTAGGTATGAAACAGTTTAATTCTGATAAAGAAAGGTGAAATTTGTACATCTGTATATAACACATCTTTTTGTACATATAAATCTCTGGTTAAACATTAACATCCTTTACACACTTTCTTCAGAATCAGAAAGAGCTTTTATTGCCAAGTATGCTTGCGCATACAAGGAATTTGTTTTAGTGTCATAAGCTTCCAGTTCACAGAGACAACAACGACACACAGACAATAAAAATAAGATGAGAATAAAAAAAATATAAATATAAATAAACAAAATAATAATAATAATAATAATTGAAACAAATGATTGTATATACCGCTGTGCAATAGATGATAGTATGGGATAGAATAAAAGGATATACATGGAGGTGGTAGCAAATAAATATAAGGTCATTGCACATTGTTATTGCATAATGGGGAGGGGGCATTTAACTGTTCATAAGTTGGGTTGCCTGGGGGAAGAAACTGTTATAATAAATACATGTACTAATAAATACAACAACAGCTGAGAGTATTAACATTCTGAACACTGTAAGCACATCTACAAAAGTAAGTATTTCAAACAAGGAGCTGCTTAAAAGGATAGTTCACCCAAAAATGAAAATTTTGGTCTATGACTGTACCTGTATATACTTCCATACTACCCCCCCCCCCCCCCAATACAATGGAAGTCAATGGGGACCACCAACTGTTTGGTTACCAGTCATTGTCTTCATCTTTTGTGTGAACTCAAAACACAAAAGGACTGAGGCAGCGTCAGCTGGACTGAGGAGGAAGACTGAGGCGGCGTCTGCTGGACCGAGGAAGACTGAGGCTACGGCTGCTGGACAGAAGAGGAAGACTGAGGCGGCGTCTGCTGGACCGAGGAAGACTGAGGCTACAGCTGCTGGACAGAAGAGGAAGACTGAGGCGGCGTCTGCTGGACCGAAGAGGAAAACTGATGCTACGGCTGCTGGACCGAGGAAGACTGAGGCGGCGTCTGCTGGACCAAGGAGGAAGACTGAGGCTACGGCTGCTGGACCAAGGAGGAAGACTGAGGCTACGGCTGCTGGACAGAGGAGGAAGACTGAGGCTGGGTTGATGCTTCAGCAAATTTGGACCACATTTTAAAATGGTGAAATCTGAAAGGGCAAAAAAAGAAAATAAGTTTGTTGAAAATTGCCTAAATTTAACCTTCACTTGTTTGCATTTTGCTCTGGACAGTGGACAGTCGCAAGACAGAATTTTCATCAGCACCATGTGCAAGCACATTTTTTTGTGATTTGAGCAACAAAGACCCATGATCGATGTGCGGAATGCAGAAAATGAAGTTTACCTGAGCCTTAAAATTAAACATTCTACTACAAATTCACAAGCAATTAAATCAGAAGCATGCACAGTGCATTGCTGGCTGGTTCGGCACCATATTAAACTTTAACTAAAGTGACATAAGCAAAAGACAGTTAAACTCACCATGATGTTGCACTGTCCATTGAAAGTGATTTTTGATGTGATAATACATCAGTTGTGACATACTGGTGTAATTGCAGAATCGGCACTCACTAGTGCAGTTTTTTAAATACTGCTCACATTCCCCCTTGCTTAACACAGTTTTGTGCATTTTTGTAAGGGGAAATGGCTCTTAAAAGAGCCTTTGGGTTATAAAGTGAAGAACAACAAAAAAGAGGAGAGAGATGGAGGGGTGGGGATGACAATGACAAGGATCTGCAAAAAGAAGGAAATACAGAGAATCAGTATTAGCATAAAATGTTTTTTACTTGTGCGGGGGTGTCCAAAGCCTCAACGCACCTGTCTAGAAGTTTCTAGTATGCCTAATAAGATCTTGATTGGCTGGTTCAGGTGTGTTTAATTGGGGATGGAGCTGAACTCTGCAGGACAGTGGCCCTCCAGGAGCAGGATTGGGCACCTGCTCTAGTGCATATACTGTATAGCAGCATAACAGTATGTAATATAAAAAACGAGCTCTACTTTCAAGGACTGTTAAATTAATCATACTTTGTTGAATTATTATTTTTAAAATGTAGTTTACGGTTTATTTTAATATATGAATAACTACTACTACTACTACTACTACTAATAATAATAATAATATCTAAATATTTATAATTTAATCATTTAATCCACAGAAAAAACTATATACATTTGTATAGCTATTATTAATATGAATTTGTCCTATATTACTTCTGCCGGTTCAGTTTTGCCACCGTATTTATTTTTAAGGGGCTTATTTTGGGAACACTATATTCTAATCATAATCCCACCAAAACCACACACACTAACGTTTCTAATGCTGCCTCGGAATTATCTTAAATACGAGTTTCCTTGGTAAACATTGCGCATGAATGCCCTCCCATTTCGAAACTTTAATGCGATGAGCTTGTAATCACAACTTCAATAGTGAGAATTATTAAATTTCCGATAGAACGTGAAGGCGGCATTAGGCCTATGATGCTTTTGGGAAACGCAGACCTGGTTGTTTTAAAAGCAGACTTTCACACCTTGCGTGACATGGTTGAGTGAGTAAAGTTATGCGATTTTATTTTTAAACTACTTCATATTTCCTTTTAACAACACACTAAACGGCACTTCAGATTTTAAAACTGTAATTAAACAAATTAGACAAGAGATGTAGCTCACCTGTACTCACCATGCAGCGAAGAACAGCGTAAATGAAAAACCCTTAATGACTTGACGCCACTAACCAATGAGAACAGTTGTAGGCGGGGTGACACGTGCAGCCCCGCCCCAGGTGCAGCCCCGCCTTGATCTGCAGGCTGCAGCCGGGTGCTTCTCAAACATTCTGGGAACGTCATTGACACCGGTGGGATGCTTTTATAATGCTCTGGGAACATTACATTTCTAGCGGGGAAATCCATATACCTGACACGAGTGCATCCACGTCATTTACCAATGAAAAAAACAGGTGCGGATTAGTTTAACACAGGGGTCACCAAGTTCGGTCCTGGAGGGCCGGTGTCCCTGCAGAGTTTCGCTCCAACCCTAATCAAACACACCTGAAGCAGCTAATCAAGGTCTTACTAGGTATAATTGAAACCAGTGTTGTATCTGAGTCCAGTGTCCGAGTCCAGTGTCGAGTCCTAGTAATTAATCAAGAGGTGGGACTTTCAAAGAATTAAAGAGGTAAAGTTAATGAGATAATTAAGTGACTAATTACATGATGATTGTGCGTTAGTGATGAACACCTGCTGTTATTGAGAATCACAGAGGATCAGATGTTGATGTTTCATTGGTTAAAATAATGCCACCATCATGGAGAGCAGTGTTTGCTTTAGTTGGGCTCTTGACCCTTGACTCCTGTGTTAGATCTCTTTCTGTAGCAATGCATGCGGTGTTGTGTAGCAGAGAAATCAGTGCTCTGCAGCTATTAGCTGTTTTACATGAGTTAGTTGTCATGAGCTGACATCATTAAAATCAAATTATCTTTTTTTTAAGTTTGTTTATGTATGTTTAGGTTTTGTATAATCAACCCTGTGAAACTCCAGCATGCAAACAAAGTGTTGCTCTAAAAGATAGTGAATTAATTGTAAATCTATGTAATGCACAAACATTTGAACTCTTGTGATATTTAGACACACAGACATCCATAACCCACATATGAGTCTCAACAATGGTGACATTAAATTCTTCATGCTGCAATAGTAAACACCATAGTAAAAACTCCCATCATGCACTGCAGCATGAATACTTATTGTCACCATTGTTGAGGATCGTATGATAAGTGTTCATGTCTAAAAGCCTGAGCTCATATAGTTTTTTATTTATTTGCAATATTGAAGCATTACAGTGGAAGCGTTTAATAGGACAGTTTTTTTTTCTTTCACAGTTCAGCAGTAGCTGAATGCCAGTCAATAAGCCAAAGAAAGACACCTTCATGATGTTCATTCATCATGAGTTATAGGCAGAGTGTAAGTTCAGCTGCTACTTCTGGGGTTGGTTCAGCAATGCATAAATGTCTGCTGTGAAACAATATTGCAATTGCTCAGAAACACATTACTTTGAATTAGTAAAAGGGTCAAGAGCCCAACTAAAGCAAACACTGCTCTCCGTGATGGTGGCATCATTTTAACCAATAAAACATCAACATCTGATCCTCTGTAATTCTCAATAACAGCAGGTGTTCATCACTAATGCGCAATCATCATGTAATTAGTCACTTAATTATCTCATTAACTTTAACTCTTTAATTCTTTGAAAGTCCCACCTCTGCTTAATTGATTAATTACTAGGACTCGACACTGGACTCGGACACAACATTGCTTGAAACTTCCAGGCTGGTGTGTTGAGGCAAGTTGGAGCTAAACTCTGCAGGACACCGGCCCTCCAGGATCAAGTTTGATGACACCTACACCAATACTACACCAATAAGCTCTGCTGTATCATAAGACAATGAAAATGTATCGCCCAGCCCCATCGTCCAGGGTGCATTCTGGAGTACTTGGAACATCATGACGTCAGAATGATGATTGGCAGTTGAATCAGCCAATAAACACCGACCTAGAAGTGGAGCAAAAAGGAACACAGAAAGACAGGAGAGCGAGAAACAAAACAATATACACAAAACACACGCGGAACGTAACAGTTGTCTTTAGGTTTATAGTGTTTTACTTCATTGTTTTATGTCTGTATTTATGTAGCACCGTGGTCCTGTGAGGCACGACATTTCGTTCCACTGTATGTCCCCACATGTAGCGGAATGACAATAAAGCTCAACTTGACTTGACTTGAACTTTTAGCAGTTTTCAACAAATGACAGCAAAATTTGTATTGAAATTGTTCAAGTTGTGGAAAAAATTATGTTAATTATAATTTTATATTAAATAAATACCACTATATGAAAATAGGTGTCTAACAATGAAGATAAATCTCTCTCTTGCTATTTATGCATTATTAAGAGGTTATTTATTTATTTTCTTATTTCTTAATTTTTGCTATGTCACACCATAGGACAAATTTATGGTACAGTTCAGTAAAAATGATTTTTTTTTTTTTAAAAAAGCAGTGAAACATAGTTAGTGTATATATATATATATATAGGCAGTTGACAAATAAAAGATAGACCTACCCTAACAGTCTACTATGAGAGTTAGTAGACGTGGTTGCAAATTAATGATAATTAGTTGACATGTAGTTTACATGTAGTTACAAAGTTACTTATAGTTAGGAGAATGTCTAAAGTGGACTATCAAAATAAAGTGTAACCGAAAACGGTTATAATGTCAGTTTGTTAGACAGTTACATTAATATGAATCAGTAGGGAGCAGTTACTCCACTATTCTCTTAAATTTAGAATTATTTTTATAACTTTATCTTTATAGTTATAATAAACATTATCACTCTTGGTGTGAATGGGCCTTTAGGCCAGGGGTTCTCAACTCTGATCTTCAAGGTCCACTTGCACAGATTAGCTGAAACCTTGATCAAACTCACGTGCCTGTAACTTCCAAGTACAGTAATACTGTAGACCTTGACTAGCTTGTTCAGGTGTCTTAGTGTTGCTAAACTCTGCAGGAAGGTGGACCTCGAGGGCAAGCATTAAGAACCCCTGATATTGGCATTTTGAATACATAATACAGCATGCATCTCTGCTGGTGTGCACCTCTCAATGACAACAAGAAGACCTCAATTTGATTTATAAGTAATTTTTGACTGAAAAGTAATGCATGACTGATGTAATGTAATGAGTAATGTCAGTGAACATGCATGAAGATGACAGTTTAACAGTCTTTAATTGATCCACAAAAGGGAGGATGGTGACACACATATACATCGACGAGAACCGACAAACTAACCGACAGGAACATTGACTTAGTTCACACTGCAGGTCTTAATGCTCAGATCGGATTTTTTGCTGAAATCCGATTTTTTTGCGCTGTTGTTCACATTGTCATTTAAATGCGACTGCCACACAGTTTTCCATCGATTTAGATTACATAGTTTTAACATAAACAAATCAATTAACTTAATGTGATTCATATGCATCAGTCATACGTGAATGAAACGGGTAAGATTTATGTAATAATTCACAGCAAAGTCCCCACACTGCTCAGTGTTCATGTGTTTCCACACTACAGAGTTTTAAAGTAACATTGAAGCAGTGTTGGAGTTAAGAAGATAATTATGTGATGATTGATCATTAATGATGAACAGCTGCTGTTATCAAGAAGAATCACCGCAGGAAAGAGAAACACAAGAACTACACCTGACTTCAGCCACAGCCGAAGTTGAAATCAACTGAAATAAAAGAAGACATTAAATCCTTTAAGATCTGATTAAACAACTCCACAAACAGCATCAGACTGACCAGATTGACTTTATTTCTGTCAGACTTCTAGAGAAGCTCTTATTGAGGATTAACAGAGGTTTAGATGCTTTATTGTTTTGTTTGAAATCACCATCAAAGAGACCAGTGTTTCCTTTTGTTGTGCTCTTGACATTTTGGTGTTAATATTACACTGGTTGTTTTAATTGTGTGTTTAACCAGCAAAGCCAAGAAGAAAGAAAAAAAAAAAAGTGTCATTGGCAAGTGATCCACCGACCTCATTTCAAGGCCAATATCTGATTGTGTGGATGTTGTAATGCTTTATAATTTTTTTTATAGCTTCAGATCTAGCAGTATTGTAAAAAACAGATAATTTTAATAATTTACAAATCACTTTGTGCACAAAAAGTTTCTATCAGCAGCAACACAAAGACCACAGACATCAAGAATCAGTATATGAATCTCAACAATGGTGACAGTCAACAAAATGCTTCATGTTGCAATGCATGATGGGTACCAGCATAGTACAAGACTATCCCGTGTATCCCAGCATGCATTGCAGCATGAATAAACAATGCAGCTGAATTGTCTGATTATTTTCTTTTATTCTTACTATTTTATTTTACGTTTGCTGTTTTAGTTGTGACTTTTTATTAGCTTGTGTTGTGATGTTCAGAGTTTTATCTGAATATTTTGTTGACTGTCACCATTGTTGAGATTCATATGCTGATTCTTGATGTCTGTGGTCTTTGTGTTGTTGCGGATGAAAAGCTTTTGTGCACAAAGTGGTTTATAAATTTTTCTAATTAACTACTTTTACAATACTACTAGATCTGATACTACAAGCAAGGCTAAAGCAATACAACAACCATATAATCATAAAATCAACTTGAAACGAGGTCGCTGAATCATTCGCCAACAACTCTTTTTGTTTTGGCTTTGCTGGTTAAGCTAAACGTGTTTTATATGAACACACAACTAAAGCAACCAGTGTAATATCAACACAAAAATGTCAAAGGTCAAGAGCCCAACAAAAGGAAACACTGGTCTCTTTGATGGTGATTTCAAACAAAACAATAAAGCATCTAAACCTCTGTTAATTCTCAATAAGTGCTTAGAAGTCTGACAGAAATAAATTCTGATCAAAGAGCTGATCAAATGTAAAAAACTGTAACTTGAAGTCTGGTCAGTCTGATGCTGTTTGTGGAGTTGTTTAATCTGAGTTTAAAGGATTTAATGTCTTCTTTTATTTCAGTTGATTTCATCTTCGGCTGTGGCTGAAGTCAGGTGTTTTTGTGTTTCTCTTTCCTTCGGTGATTCTTCTTGATAACAGCAGCTGTTCATCATTAATGATCAATCATCACATAATTATCTACTTAACTCCAACACTGCTTCAATGCTACTTTAACACTCTGTAGTGTGGAAACACATGAACACTGAGCAGTGTGGGGACTTTGCTGTGAATTATTACATAAATCTTACCTGTTTCATTCACGTATGTCTGATGGATATGAATCACATTAAGTTTATTGATTTGTTTATGTTAAAACTATGTAATCTAAATGGATGGAAAATTGTCATGCAATTGAATTACATAAAATGTAAATTTAGACCGAATCATTTTTTTGAGTGGCGTGTGTTTAGCAATTATTAAGTTAATGTGCAATCGAAGCCTAAATAACGAAGTGATAGTATTGTCTATATATTGTCTGCCATTGTGATTTTAATCTTCCCGCCTCCTCCAGCACAGAATTGTGACGTCTGTCGCATTTCAATGATGTAAAAATCACATGAAATGCGACATGGCCGTTGAGACTGAAGTCGCATTGCAAAACATCGGATATGTATCCAATTTAGGACCACTTATGAAAGTGGCCTGGGCCTGATTTGAAAAAATCGGATTTGTGCTGTTCAGACTGTCATAATAAAATCAGATATGGGTCACATTTGTGCAAAAAAGTCAGATTTGGGCCACTTTAGCCTGCAGTGTGAACTAAGTCTTAAATACACATACCAAACGAGGATAATTAACTAGACACAACCAGAATGACACAATCAAGGGAAGGATGGGAAACTAGGTCAACAGAACAAAACAACTCAGGAGAACTGAAACGGAAAAACAACTCAGAGTCCATGAAAACAAGAGCAAACTGAACATTACTGTGACAAAGACACTATCTTAGTCTTAAATTTGCAATTCCAAATGTCCAAAACAATGTTAAAAAATGGTAGATTGTGAAAAGGATTGCACACATTAGCATCTACACAGTAAAATCCTGAGTGTTAAATTAACACTGCTCGGATCATATATGGTCCCACTCTAAAAGAGTGTTAAAGTAACACTGAAGCAGTGTTAAAGTTAATGAGATAATTATGTGATTAATTAAGTGCTGATTGAGCATTAGTGATGAACACCTGCTGTTAACAAGCAGAATCACTGAATAAAAGAGAAACACAAGAACTACAACTGACTTCAACCACATCCTTAGATGAAATCAACTGAAATAAAAGACATTAAATCTCTCAAGATCTCAGCAGAAGATGATTAATCATCTCCACAAACAGCATCACCAACTTCACTCACTACTAACCAGTTTGACTTTTTTTGTCATTCATCTAAAAATTTCTTATTAAGAATTAACAGAGGTTTAGATGTTATACGTTTATTGAAAATAATAAAATTTGAATTCACCGTTGTGGAGATAAGCGTTTGCTTTAGTTGGGCTCTTGACCCTCAACATTTTAACATTAGTTTTTCTCTTGTTGCTGCAATTGTGTTTATGAAACACATTTGTTACGGCAAGAAAAGCCAAGAGAAAAAGTAGTCAGGTTATGTTGGCTATTATTTGATTATGATGTAGTAGCCTGATTCACTGATGTCGTCAGTGGTGTTGTATATATTTAGTTTATGTTATTGATCACAACTGCGTTTTAATGAAATATGCATAAATTTACAAACACTTTGCACACCAGTTTAGAACGTCTGTACTGTTTAGACACGCAGACATCAACAATCAGCATATGAATCTCAACAATGGTGACGATCATCAGAAAGATTCATGTTGCATTGCATTCTGGGTGCACCAATCATAACTCATCCATGGCTCCCAGCATGCATTGCGACAAGAATAAATAGTATTTTTTATTCTTACTTTCACCATTGCTGAGATTCACATGCTGATTCTTCATGCCTGTGAGTGCCAGAATTGAAATTTTTTTATGAGCCATACTTATAAAAGTAATTATAAAATTTTCTCACATTATCATCTCATAGAACTGCAGTAATATAGAAATCATAAAAGCACTACAGTTGTTGGTAAAATGCAATCAGAGACTTAGACACACAAAATAATTTCATCATAAGTTCCTTGCCATCACATATGTGCTTACAAACACAATTGTAAGAGCCAAAGAGAAACTTGTATTTAAAGGGTCAAGAGGCAACTAAAGCAAACACTATTCACCAAAACGGTAAGTTGAAAAAAGAAAAACACATCTAAACCTTAATTCTCAGTAAAGAACTTCTGTTTTAGATAATCCAGAAATAAAGTCTAACTTGTTAGTAATGCATGAAGCTGTTGATGTTTGTGGAGTTGTTTAATTATCTTCTACCGAAATCTTGTGAGATTTAATGTCTTTTATTTCAGTTGATTTCATCTAAGGATGTGGTTGAAGTCAGTTGTAGTTCTTGTGTTTCTCTTTTCTTCAGTGATTCTGCTTGTTAACAGCAGGTGTTCATCACTTATGCTCAATCAGCACTTAATTAATCACATACTTATCCCATTAACTTTAACAGTGCTACTTTAACACTCTTAAGCCCTATTCGGACGGTAATTGTTTCTCAGGGGGACGTAAGTGATTTTCACCATATACAGGGGGTAGTTGGTGATTTAATTGCCATCCGAATCCAGGATGTCGGTGTTTATCTCTCACCACCCCCGTGAAAATCCCCGGCCGAATTACCTACTGTTTTTTGACAAACACCGAGGTCATGTGGTAATTTAATTGCCGTCCGAATCCACATCCCTGAGTTTACGAGAAGAAATCGATTCAAAATTCAGTGTTTAATCCCTTTTTGAGCACTCCCGAACACCGTAACGTTGTACTTCAGTGTAATTTACATATTATTTCTGAAATGCTGGAAAGTATTTAAAAGAACAATACTTCATGACTGCTCAACCACAGCGACTGGGAGCCGAAAAAGAAGAAAAGCACATAAACGAGCAGAAAAAGAAGAAAAGCACAAACTTTCAAATGGGTCTTTATTATGGCAGCAGCAGGTATGCAATACAATTTTAAAATGTGTATTATAAACAGATATATATCGCGTATAATTATATACAACTATAGCGCGTCTATTTTCCTATTTTTAAACAGGGGATTTAAAAAAAAAAAAAAAAAATTATAAAATATGCTTGGAATAATTAAAATACATTTTACATAATAATAAGTATTTTTAAATACATTTTACACAATAATAAGAATACATTTGTAAATAAAATTAATTTTATTTACAGCAGACAATCATGTGACTGGCCACGTGAGCAGCGCGTTCCCGGGTGCTGAGGATCACAGAACTCGCTCCTCCACTGTGAATAAATCACCATCCGAATCCATGAGTTTTATCACTGAGGTGATATGTAAATGTATTTTTTACAGACGTCCATATGAGAAACAATTACCGTCCGAATCTGGCTTTAGAGTGGGACCATATATGATCCGAGCAGTGTTAATTTAACACTCAGGATTTTACTGTGTACATATATATTTGATTTCAATTAAACTTTGTTTTTACACACATGTTTTTATGTCAAATTGGTTTGTACATTCTTCAACAAGGAAGTAGCTCTACATTTTCCACCACTGTTCCATCTCTGTGTCATGTGCTTGATCTCCCATTGAAATGATGCAATATCCTTTACATACAACATCATTAATAAGCCTCACTGGGACCAGCTCTTTGACCTTATGACCAATGGGACTCAATTAAAGTGTTGTAATGTTTAATGAAACCTAAAGGACCATTTATCTTGACCCAGTGGGAGAAGTGTTGGACAAGATGATTTCCTGTGATGGCCAAGGGACAATATTAGAAGTGAAAAACACAGTAATGACCTGTTAATAACATGTTTATCTTTGTTGAGTTCCATCATTTGGCAATAAACATGTGGTCCCTCTTTAACCTTTAACCTTACTAACTTCAACGTTCCTTATTATAATCATTTAACTGGTTGTTTATAATGCAGTTCTATTTATTTTTGTGCATTGTTCTCTTTTTACTCTTACAATGCATTGTTTATCTAGATAAAGCCATGCAGTACATAAATACAAGACATGTGCATGTACAAAATAGAGCATTGATACTGATATATTGATATTGATATTGGTACTGAAGAAGGATGCTAAAGCACATACAATACTGTCTATCCACTAATACTTGTGTCCTTGCTACATATTAGCAGAACAGGCTGTGAAAAAAAGTATTTTCTGTTTATCCTCACAGTGTTTGATTTAAAATAAATAAATAATTAAATCTTCCTATTCATAATGAATGTTTTTAAGTTCACCTAATGAGTTATGAACACTTAAGCAGTAAGTCATGAGCTCCTGTTTCAATGAGCTAGTACACTGTAAAAACCAACAAGTTAGGGTAACTCAAACCGTTTGAGTAAACAAATTCCCCTTGGCTTAAACCAGGGGTCACCAAGTTCGGTCCTGGAGGGCCGGTGTCCCTGCAGAGTTTCGCTCCAACCCTAATCAAACACACCTGAAGCAGCTAATCAAGGTCTTACTAGGTATAATTGAAACCAGTGTTGTATCTGAGTCCAGTGTCCGAGTCCATTGTCGTGTCCTAGTAATTAATCAATTGAGCAGAGGTGGGACTTTCAAAGAATTAAAGAGTTAAAGTTAATGAGATAATTAAGTGACTAATTACATGATGATTGTGCGTTAGTGATGAACACCTGCTGTTATTGAGAATCACAGAGGATCAGATGTTGATGTTTTATTGGTTAAAATGATGCAACCATCATGGAGAGCAGTGTTTGCTTTAGTTGGGCTCTTGACCCTTGACTACTGTGTTAGATCTCTTTTTGTAACAATTCATGTGGTGTTGTGTAGCAGAGAAATCAGTGCTCTGCAGCTATTAGCTGGTTTATGTGATGAGTTAGTCGTCATGAGCTGACATCGTTACAATCAAATTATCTTTGTTTATGTTCATTTATGTAGGTTTAGGTTTTGTATAATCAACCCTGTGAAACTCCAGCATGCAAACAAAGTGTTGCTCTAAAAGTTAGTGAATTAATTTTAAATCTATGTAATGCACATAAACATTTGAACTCTTGTGAAAAAGCTTTCATCTATGGTAGTATTAGGACTTACACAGACATCAAGAATCAGCTTATGAACCTCAACAATGGTGACCATAAAAAATAAAAAGATAATGCAGCAATGCTTGCTGGGAGCCATGGATGAGTTTTGTACTATGCTAGTACCCAGCATGCATTGCAGCATGAGTTTTTATTTTTTTTAATGGTCACCATTGTTGAGGTTCATAAGCTGATTCTTGATGTCTGTTTGAGTCTAGTTACTAATCAAGTTAAGTCACCTTTGTTTATATAGCACTTTTAACAATACAGATTGTCAAAATACTTACCTGGCAGGGGAGACACCATGATCAAGAAGGCGGTTCACCCAGGAGGAGGCTTATGGTTCGAGTTTCACAGTCCTTAACGTTTGTTCTGGTTTAGAACATACAATCGAACAACATGTCGGCCTCTTTGGTGCGAAGGAATACAGTCCGGTTTCAGTTTCTGGAAGGATTAGAGATGGACCGTCTGAATTTCAGCAGGAAAATCTTACAGACAGTACTTGGATTTCAACCCTTGCAACTGGACTATATCTTCGCTCTGCCTGGTAGGAAAGTTTTTGAAGTGGTTTTCACCACCTTTTCTGCTTATGAGCTTTGTGTGGAAAGATTCAATTCCAAGAAAACTGTGACTCCCTGTCTCCAGAATATCCAGTTGACTCCTTTGTCTGAAAGAGACATTAGAACTGTAACTGTTCTGATATATTCTGAAAGGATCAAAGTAGAAGATATTGCTACTTGGTTGTCTATGCATTGCACTGTTTTGAACACCTCTTTGATGAGAGATGAGGATGGGATAAAAACTGGAGCATCTAAGTTTCAAGTGCGTTTGAAGAAAGACGCTGAAGGTAATTACCACCACCTTCCCTCATTAATCCAATTAGGGCCAATTAGGGGCTATGTTTTTTATAATGGACAACCAAAAGAATGCAGGAAATGTGGCTCCTTGGATCATATAGCTGCCAACTGTGAACTGGAAATTTGTAGACATTGTAAAAGCAAAGAACATGGCTCCAAAGATTGTCAGTTACCAAAGAAATGCAACCTTTGTGGAGCAGAAAGCCACAGGTTTCGTGATTGTCCCCAGGCCTACTTTAATAAACTGAAACAACAGAATCAGGGAGAAATGGAAAATATAGTGGACCTTGAAGATTTGGGGAGTACTACTGGAGATCTTGGTTCTACTGGGAATCAGCAGGTTTTTGTCCAAGATGGTATGGTTTCTTCGGAAATGTCTAGTATAAATCCCTCACCGCAGTCGCGAAGAGTAGCTGAAGTCTCTATGTCGACTTTGTCGGAAGAAGAGTTGTTGCCTCTTTCAAGAATTGTTGATCCCTTGTTGACACTTAATGATGAGAAAGCAGGGGAAAAGATACAGAGACGAGAAGTTCATTTACTCGATGGAGCTGAAGGAGGGATAAGTGTCATAATATCAACTCCAGAAAAGGAAATTCAGAAACAGAAAGGGAATATCCTCTTGGAGGTAGCCGAAGCTTTCCCTTTGTCTTTGTCTCTGCTGTCTGGAAGATCATCAACATCAGACTCTCTTCTAGATGATAATCAAGTCTCCCAGAGCTCCACAGTAACCTCTATGCAGGAACAGGAAGAAGTGACTGACTGGGCATCTAATTCCGAACCTTTTTTGGACTCTGATGAAATTAATATGTTTTCAGCTACCACTCAAATGAAAGAATCTGTTTCACAGAAAGAACTATCTCCTCGAGCTAAGAAAGAAAAGAAAAGGAAAAGACTGAAAAGTAATCTTGCTTCTCCTACGTAAACCCTTTCTTTTATAGATGTCTCGTCTATCTGTTACATCTATTAATACTAGAGGTTTAGTTGACTTAGTGAAATGTTCTTCTGTGTTTTCTTTTTTACATAGTGAGGGTCATGACATCGCCCTCCTTCAAGAATGCAATATACCTTATAAGTCTAATTATAGACCCTTTCAAGATAGATGGAAATGTGGCCATTCTATATGGTCAGGTGACAATAAGAATAGGTCGTCTGGGGTAGTCATTCTCTTTAGAGGTTGGCATTTTGAGATTCAACAGGTTCAGGACGTTGTTAATGGGAGACTTTTGTATGTGGATGTAAAATTAAATGGTATAGCTTTTCGTATAATTAACGTATATTGCCCTCCAGATTTACAAGAGCGGAAAGAAATTTTGAAAGAAATAGCCTCAATATTAATTTGTGGGCGGGAAGTAATTATGGGGGGTGATTTTAATTGTATAATAGCTAAAGAAGATAGGAAATCAATAGCAACAATAAAACTTGATTCTAGTTCAACAGATCTTATGAATATTATTAAGGACTTTAAACTTATAGATATTTTTAGAGTGCAGAACCCTAATATTCCAGGTTTTACTTGGTCTAATGGTTCTTCTTTTTCTCGTATTGATTTTGTATTCTCCTCACCTACAATTGAGGTAGTGGAATCTTCTTTGAAACCGGTGTTCTTTTCCGATCATGTTAAAGTAGATTGTGTAGTAAAGATAAATGGAAGTAGTATGAGAGGACCTGGGCTATGGAAATTAAATATAAATTTGTTAAAAGATTCTACAGTGGTATCAAAGTTAAGAGAAAAACTGAATCATTGGAAATCTCTGCAAGAATTGTATAGTTCTGTAGGAGATTGGTGGGAAGATCTTAAAATTAGAATAAGAAGGTTTTTTATACAGGAAAGTAAGAAGGCTATGTCCAAAAGTAATATTCAGTTTAAAAAATGTCAAAAAGATTTACAAATCTTATATTCTATGGCTCACTTTGGATTTGATGTAGTCGAAGATATTGCAAAACTTAAGAAAGAGATGACTAAAATAATGGCTCATAAGAGTAAGAGCTACATTATAAGGAGTAGAGTTCAGCATATGGAATCTAATGAAAAATGCACTAGATATTTCTTTAGGAAACTTATTGGATCTTCAAGTTTGGACTCTTTAAAAACCCAAGACGACCAAATAATAACAGGAACTCATAATATAGTATCCCATGTTCATTCTTTCTATAAGAACCTGTATAGATCTAAAAATATAGAAGAAGAGGATATGATGATCTTTCTTTCTGAGGTTGGAAATAATATTCGAGGAGATTTTAGAATGGATGAGATTAACCTCTGCGTAGATGACTTAACTCAAGCAGTAAAGAGCATGAGTAATAATAAATGCCCAGGAGCGGACGGTCTACCCAAGGAATTTTATATAACCTTTTGGGAAGATTTAAAAGAGCCTTTGCTAACGATGTTCATGGAGAGTCTACGCATAGGAAAACTCCCATCTTCTCTGAGAGAAGGAGTCATCTCATTGATGTTTAAAAAAGGAGACAAACAAGATCTAAAAAATTGGCGCCCCTTGACTTTGTTAGGGGTAGATGCTAAAATATTGTCTAAAGCTCTTTTTTTTAAGATTCAGCCTATTATGCCTAAGCTTATTGGTAGCGATCAAACATGTGGCATTAAGGGGCGTTCCTTACAAGATAATTTGGCATTAGCCAGAGATATTTATTTGTTTGCACATGACCGTAAACTGTCTTTGGCGATTTTAGGACTAGATATTGAAAAAGCCTTTGACAGTATAGATCATTGCTATTTGCATAGATTATGTGAACGTTTAGGCTTTGGTCCATCTATATGCTCATGGATTAAGCTCCTCTATACAGATTGTCAAAGTAAAGTATCGGTAAATAACTATTTGTCAGACTCCTTTGAGATTTGCTCGGGCGTACGACAAGGGTGTAGCTTGTCTCCATTGCTATTTATTTTAGCGGTGGAGCCATTAGCTTGTGCGCTTAGGCAAAACCCAGAAATTAAAGGGTTTCCGATTCCAGGTAGTTCAGGTAGGGAGGCTAAGGTCTCACTTTATATGGATGATCTTACCCTCTTCCTTATTGATAACAATTCTATTAAGGAAACGTTGCAAATCTGTGGAAAATTTACTTTAGCTACCGGCGCGAAAATTAATAGAAAAAAGACCGAAATTTTGTATTCCTTTTGGAAAGAACCTAAATTAAAATTAGGCTTTAAAGATCAGGTAGAATCTATTAAGATTTTAGGGCTTTTGATTGGTAATAATATGGAGAAGAGGAATTGGGATCAGAGACTTGATAAGATTAAATGGAAAGTAAAACAGTGGGAGGATCGAGATCTTACTTTGAGAGGGAAAGTACTGGTGATAAATGCCGAAATTTTGGCTTCCCTTACATTCCTAGCCGCTACTTTGCCGGCACCAGTCAATCTTATAAGATCTATTAAAAAAGTCTTGTTTGGTTTTCTTTGGGGTTCCAAACATGAAAGAATGAGAAGAGAGATAATGTATAAACCAGTGGAAAAAGGGGGGCTAGCAGTTCCAGAAATAAGTACTAAATTAGAATCGATGTTTCTGACTCCTATCCTGAAAGCTTGTTTAAGTGAGAATCAAGAAATTTTGTGGCATTGCTTTGCTAAGCTCTGGGTAGGCCAACAGGTAGCCAATGCTTGGAAGATTAGACGTCCACAAAATAAACCTCACGCTGAAATTAGACCAAATATATATGAAAAGGTGTTATCTTTTTTAAGGAAAGTTAGAGTTTCAGACATCCCTATTGAGAAAATAAATCGAGTGATGGTGCAAAATATGCTATGCCCAGAATTACAGAGGTTATTTCCAGCCGGAAAGCTTATTGAATCTGATTGTATTCAAGTATGGAAGAATGTAAGCAATGTGTTTTTATTTAATTTACATAAAGACATTGCTTGGCAAGTAGTGCATCAAAGTCTACCTACTCGAGTGTTTTTGAAAAAAAGGAATTGTTCAAAGAGTTCCAAATGTCCAAAATCTAAATGTGGAGAGGATGAGTCCATCAGCCATTTATTCTGGTCTTGTAAATATGCTAAGGAGGTATGGTTTTCTGTACGAGAATGGTTAACTGACTTATACAGATTCCCAAGTGAAATGGATGTTCTGTATGGAGAGCTGAATGATGTAGACTCTGAGGAATGGATTAGATGGTGGACAGTTATAAATGTTATCAAAGAAGGGATATGGAAAGCAAGAAATATTTCTTGCTATAAAGGATATGATATACCAGCAGGAACAGTGATTACTTCAAGCTTTGTTTCAATCAGAGACTATGTGCTAAGAGATAGAAACATTTTCTCTTTGATGGAAACACTTAAGAAATGGAAATGCTCTGTTCATTCTCCAATTTTTGAACATGTTGAATGATGTGCATGTGAAGAAACTTCTCCTTTTTTTGAGTGATGTTGCAACCTATGTATTGAATTGAATGATAAATAAATGTTTTTATAAAAAAAAAAAAAAAAAAAAAAAAAAAAAAAAAAAAAAAGATTGTCAAAGTATCAAGTTGGAGTATAGAGTGTCAGTAATGTATAATAATAAGATTAAACACTCAATTTTCAGTTAAGGGCATTTCATTATTGAATTCAGAGATGTCATTGTCAAGCTAAGTAGAGTTTAAAAAGTATCTGTGAAATCAAGTTGACGATAATTGCTACAAATTAAGTGTCCCCAACTGAGCAAGCCAGAGGCGACAGCGGCAAGGAACCAAAACTCCCTCTGTTACCCCCTTTCCACCAGCAGGAACCAGGTGCTAGTTCAGAGCCAGTGCTACTGCCAGTTCTTAGTTGGTTCGACTCGCGAGCCCTTTAAGAACCGGTTGCTTTTCCACAGGCTTGAGAGCCAATACATTGCCAGGTCTTACATCACTGAATACGTTTCATGTTTCATTTCACTAGCACGGCAGCGCCAAACACAACAGACTTGTTCGAGGTGCATCGCGCCACTCAAAATCGATCGGCACACAACACACTAAAGCACCGCAAGAGCGATTCAAAAGCATAAAGAGCCGTCAGCTTTCCAGTCGCTCCCGCAGCACCTCGATGCCTCGCACCGAACGGTCCGCGTAGCGCCGATCCATCCCGAACAAGCCTAAACAAACGATCAACAATGGCGGACATTGTTGTTATTGACGTTCATGGCTTTGCGAATCTACATCGGCATCCAAACACGGCGAATCCAATGTGTCCGTGTTTAGCTGCTATTTCAAATATGGTGGTCCACAGTTTCTGTTCGTCTTGTTGTTCACGGTAACTCCGCTCCCAGCCCCTGATGCAAGCGGTTCTTCCTTCTAGCCCAGCAATGTTTTGGTGCTACTTACAAACCGCTTTTTCTGGTTCGGAGCTGGTGCTTTGGGTGTCGAAAGACAAAGAACCGGTTTGAAACTAGACTCTGGCTCCGAACCAGCACTGGAACTGCCTTGGTGGAAAAGGGGTATCTGACAGAATGGAGAAAAAAAAACCTTGGGAAAAACCAGGCTCAGTCGGGGGCCCAGTTCTCGTCTGGCCAGGATATTATTGTTTATTTATTGTTTACTTATTGTTTTAATTAAAAAAAATCTATTTTTTATATTGTTGCAGTTTCTATCAATAATAGTATTATGTAGTTAGGTATTTTATTATTATATTTTTAATTATTTGTTTTATTTTAATTTTTATTTTTATTGTATTTTAGTCAAGGTCTTCACTGGGGATATGTCTCTGGGGATCATCGCTGATGATCTGGGCCGCAGACATCATCTCCCGGCGCCGATCCACCATCTGATCCGGACACGGACTGAGAAACAGAATAAAAAGAAAGAAACAAATATTAGCGTAGATGCCAATCTCCTTACGATGTAACGAGTACATCGTGTGTTATGGCAAGTGTTCCCGGTTCCGGTTGATCTAATTAATGCAGCCTAACAATCCTTTAACGGATTTGAATAATAGAAGTGTAGTAGTGTGTTATGTGTACGCCAGGTTAAAGAGATGGGTCTTTAATCTAGATTTAAACTGACAGAGTGTGTCTGCCTCCCGAACAGTGTTTGGTAGATTGTTCCAGAGTTTTGGTGCTAAAAAGGAAAACGATCTGCCGCCCGCAGTTGATTTTGATATTCTAGGTATTATCAAACGGCCAGAGTTTTGAGAACGCAGCGGCCGTGGAGGACTATAATGAGTTATAGAGCTCACTCAAGTACTGAGGAGCTAAACCATTCAGGGCTTTATAAGTCATTAACAAGATTTTAAAATCTATACGATGTTTAGTAGGGAGCCAGTGCAGTGTTGACAGAACCGGGCTAATATGGTCATACTTCCTTGTTCTAGTAAGAACTCTAGCTGCCGAATTTTGGACTAACTGTAGTTTGTTTATTAAGCATGCAGAACAACCACCCAATAATGCATTACAATAATCTAACCTTGAGGTCATAAACGCATGAATTAATATTTCTGCATTTGACATTGAGAGCATAGGTCGCAGTTTGGATATGTTTTTGAGATGGAAGAATGCAGTTTTACAGATGCTAGAAACATGGCTTTCAAAAGAAAGAGCACACCTAGGTTTCTGACTGATGAAGAAGAAGAATTGACAGAGCAGCCGTCAAGTGTTAGATAGTGTTCTAAGTTATTACATGTGTTTTTTTGGTCCGATAATTAACACCTCTGTTTTTTTTCAGAATTTAGCAGTAGGAAATTACTCGTCATCCAGTTTTTTATATCGACTATGCATTCCAGTTTCTCAATTTGGTGTGTTTCACCAGGCCGTGAAGAAATATAGAGCTGAGTATCATCAGCATAACAGTGAAAGCAACACCATGTCTCCTGATAATATCTCACAAGAGTAACATGCAAAGCGTGAAAAGTAACGGCCCTAGTACTGAGCCTTGAGGTACTCCATACTGCACTTGTGATCGATATGATACCTCGTCATTCACTGCTACGAACTGATGGCGGTCAGATAAGTACGATTTGAACCATGCTAAGGCACTTCCACTAATGCCAACAAAGTTTTCTAGTCTATTTAAAAGAATGTTGTGGTCGATAGTGTCAAACGCAGCGTTAAGATCCAGTAGAACTAATGAAGAGATACAACCACGATCAGATGATAGAAGCAGATAATTTGTAACTCTAATGAGAGCAGTCTCAGTACTATGATACGGTCTAAATCCTGACTGGAAATCCTCACAGATACCATTTTTCTCTAAGAAGGAATATAATTGTGAGGATACTACCTTTTCTAGTATCTTTGACAGAAAAGGTAGATTTGAGATCGGTCTGTAATTAACTAGATCTTTGGGGTCAAGTTGTGGTTTTTTAATGAGAGGCTTAATAACAGCCAATTTGAAGGTTTGGGGACATATCCTAATTTCAAATAATGAATTAATAATAGCCAAAAGAGGATCTATGACTTCTGGAAGCAGCTCTTTTAGTAGTTTAGATGGAATAGGGTCTAACATACATCAAGGTTCAAGGTCAAGGTTCTTTATTATTTGTCACATACACAATCATACAGGGTATAATCAGTAGTGAAATGTAGGTCAGGACTTGTCCGCTCAATGGACAGTGCAAAAAAATAAAATAAAATAAAAGATGAAACATATATCACAAGAGAATATATATAAATATAGGTAAGAATAAGATAAAAAAAATAAGAAAAAAATAAAATAAAATAAGGAGTAAAATGAGCAATGAAATAAAATGTGCAATACAGTCTACTGTGGATTTAATAAATATTAATATAAACAGGGATGTGCAAGAGGAATGTGCAAACAGGTTGTACCGGGTATGTACACATAGCAGCAATGCGGATGATGGAGAATAATGAATGTTTTTACAGTTTATTAAATTGAGTCCTGTAGATGTTATGAGACTGAGTTTAGGAGCCTGATGGCCTGAGGGAAGAAGCTCCTCCTCAGTCTCTCAGTTTTTGCCATCATGCTCCTGAAGCGCTTGCCAGATGGCAGTGTGATGAAAAGACGGTTACCGGGGTGATTTGAGTCCTTGATTATTTTTGCAGCTCTGCTTTTGCAGCGTTTGAGGTAGATGTCCTGCAGAGAGGGGAGAGCAGACCCTGAGATGCACTCAGCTAAGCGCACGACTCTCTGCAGCGCTTTGCAGTCCTGATTTGTGGCGTTACTATACCACACTGAGTCAATACACTTTCTATGACCCCTGAATAGAAAGTTTTCAGGATTTCTGGTGAGACCCTGAATTTCTTCCAATTTCCTCACAGATGGTACAGTCTTTGCCTGGCTTTATTGACCTGTGTTTGAATGTGTGCAGTCCAAGTCAGGTCCTCGGAGATGTTTACACCGAGGTACTTGAAGCTGCTCACCCTCTCCACAGTGGTCCCGCTGATCATAAGAGGAGTGTAGGGCCGCTGCTGTCTCTTCCTGAAGTCTACAATCAGCTCTTTAGTTTTGCTCACGTTCAGAGAGAGACAGTTGTCCTGGCACCATGATGTAAGTCTCTCTACCTCACCCAAGTATGTGGTCTCATCATTGTTGGAAATGTAGCCCAGAACCACAGTATCATCAGCAAATTTAACAATAGAAGTGGAGCTGTGAGAGGACACACAGTCGTGTGTGTAGAGAGAGTAGAGCAGGGGACTCAGAACACATTCTGGGTGATGGAGTTGGAGGTGAACTGGCCCATTTTCACCACTTGTGGTCTGCCGGTGAGGAAGTCTTGAATCCAGTCACAGAGTGAAGTGTGAGGAACACTTCACACGTCACACACCGGATGTGTGTGCGCACTCAGATCACTTGGACATGGTTGTGTACAAGAGGTAAAAAACGATATTAATACTGTTCGTTTTCTCACACAAACCGCTTGTTTCATGTCTTAGGCCATCAATGTGTAGTTACGATGGGGAATTGTTTAATTTGGATTTCTCTGTGCATGTTCTTTTTCCCTCTTATAGAGACAGTGACCTATACCTGCCATTATATGACTGACAGACTAGAACGGTTTGACCTAAAAACATAAAAATTGGATCTACTGAAGAAAAAAAGACACCTACATCTTGGATGTCCTTGGGGTAAGCTGATAGATACCAAATTTTAATTTCAAAGTGAACTCTCCCTTTAACAAGTTTATACAATTCTTCCTCTCCTATAGTAGAGAATGAGTGGAATTGTTCCTCGGGGATCTATAGTGCACTATTTGATGCGATAATATAACTGACGGCTGCATGGTTACAATTTTATCTCTGATAGTATCGATCTTGGAAGTAAAGTAGTTCATAAAATCATTACTGCTGTGCTCTTGGGAAATGCCAACAACTGTTGATGCTTTATTTTTCGTTAACTTAATTTACTATCATAGATGAAAACTTTTTTGGAAAGTCCTTTATATTAACTGATTGTCACAAAACTACAGGCTCATAGAATCACTTTTACTATAATCAATATAACATTCATTTAACCAGCGATTAGACGCACAATGAGTCTATGTTCACTCTCAATCAGTTCATTAATAGATGATTGTCATTATAAATACATAACAACCAACTACTGATCATTTTCTCTGGGCTTTTGAGTTTTAACAAATATGTTCAAAGAACACATGATTACAACAGCCAGAAAAAAACAAAAACTAATACAGAAGTCAAGGGTCAAGAGCTCAACTAAAGCAGACACTGATCTCTAACATGGTTACTTCAAATGAAAATAAATCAACATCTAAACCTTAGTTAATTCTCAATAAGATCTTCTGTAGATGTCTGACAGAGATAAAGTCAGTCTAGTTATTAATAAGTGGAGCTGGTGATGTTGTTTGTGGGGTTGTTTTATCAGATTCTGAAAGATTTAATGTATTTTATTTCAGTTGATTTCATCTAAGGCTGTGTCTGAAGTCAGTTGTAGTAGTTCTTGTGTTTCTCTTTTCTTCAGCGATTCTGTTTGTTAACAGCAGGTGTTCATCACTAATGCTCAATCAGCACTTAATTTTAATCACTTAATTACTTAACTGAAAGTTTTAAAACTTACATGGTTTAAGTCAAGGGGAATTTGTTTACTCAAACGGTTTGAGTTACCCTAACTTGTTGGGTTTTACAATGTAGTAGGTGAGTATAGTAATAGGTGATACACCCAAATTTCAAAGTCACCCATTACTATAGTCACCTACTACTAGCTACTAGGTCTATTACACTGTAAAACCCAACAAGTTTAGTGATAAATCCCCTGTGATGTTTGTATTGGCTAATGTATACAGGCCACCAGGGCACCATACAGACTTTATTAAAGAATTTGCTGATTTTCTATCTGAGTTAGTACTGGCTGCAGATAAAGTCTTAATTGTTGGCGATTTTAATATCCATGTCGATAATGAAAAAGATGCATTAGGATCAGCATTCATAGACATTCTGAACTCTATTGGGGTTAGACAACACATTTCAGGGCCTACTCATAGTCGAAATCATACTCTAGATTTAATACTATTACATGGAATTGATGTTAGTGGTGTTGAAATTCTGCAGCAAAGCGATGATATCTCAGATCATTATCTAGTTTTGTGTAAACTCCATACAGCTAAAACTGTAAATTCTACTCCTTGTTACAAGTATGGTAGAACCATCACTTCTAGCACAAAAGATTGCTTTGTAAGTAATCTTCCTGATTTATCTCAATTCCTTAGCATATCCAACAGCTCAGAACAGCTTGATGATGTAACAGAGACTATGGACTCTCTCTTTTCCAGCACTTTAGATACAGTTGCTCCTTTACGCTTAAGGAAGATTAAGGAAAAGAGTCCAACACCGTGGTATAATGAGCACATTCGCACTCCAAAGAGAGCAGCCCGGAAAATGGAGCGCAGCTGGAGGAAAACAAAACTAGAGGTATTTCATATAGCTTGGCGGGAAAGTATCCTATCCTACAGAAAAGCATTAAAAACTGTTAGATCTGATTACTTTTCGTCTCTTCTAGAAGAAAACAAACATAACCCCCGGTATTTATTCAATACAGTCACTAAATTAACGAAAAATAAAGCATCAACAGGTGTTGGCATTTCACAAGAGCACAGCAGTAATGATTTTATGAACTACTTTACTTCCAAGATCGATATTATCAGAGATAAAATTGTAACCATGCAGCCGTCAGCTACAGTATCGCATCAAATAGTGCACCATAGATCCCCTGAGGAACAATTCCACTCATTCTCTACTATAGGAGAGGAAGAACTGTATAAACTTGTTAAATCATCTAAACCAACAACATGTATGTTAGACCCTATTCCATCTAAACTAATAAAAGAGCTGCTTCCAGAAGTCATAGATCCTCTTTTGGCTATTATTAATTCATCATTGTCATTAGGATATGTCCCCAAAACCTTCAAATTGGCTGTTATTAAGCCTCTCATTAAAAAACCACAACTTGACCCCAAAGATCTAGTTAATTACAGACCGATCTCAAATCTTCCTTTTCTGTCAAAGATACTAGAAAAGGTAGTATCCTCACAATTATATTCCTTCTTAGAGAAAAATGATATCTGTGAGGATTTCCAGTCAGGATTTAGACTGTATCATAGTACTGAGACTGCTCTCATTAGAGTTACTAATGATCTGCTTCTATCATCTGATCGTGGTTGTATCTCTTTATTAGTTCTACTGGATCTTAGCGCTGCATTCGACACCATCGACCACAACATTCTTTTAAATAGACTAGAAAACTTTGTTGACATTAGTGGAAGTGCCTTAGCATGGTTCAAATCGTACTTATCTGACTGCCATCAGTTCGTAGCAGTGAATGACGAGGTACACTCTTAAAAAAAATGTGTTAAAAACAACACAATCTGTGTTATATATTAACACACCTGTGTGTCTAGTTAAGGACAACACATTTTGTGTTAATTAAATTTTAACACAACCAGTGTGTTATTCTTTTTAACACAGGCAGTGTGTTAAAATATTTAATACACTGATGTGTCAAAAATTACACAATTTGTGTCGTAGATGTGCTATTCTTAACCAGTTAAAATGAAAGCAATACTGAATACCGAATGCAAAAAACAGAAACATGAAATCAACTGAAATAAAAGAATATATCTCTGGAGATCTCAGCAGAGGAGGATTAAACAACTCCACAAACAGCATCACCAGCTTCACTCATTACTAACCAGTTTGTCTAAAAAAGTTATTTAGAACAGAGGTTTAGATGTTGAATGTTTCATTTGAACATACCATTAATGTGATCAGTGTTTGCTTTAGTTGGGCTCTTGACCCTTGACTTTCTGACATTAGTTTTTCTCTGACTGCTGTAAAGCTGTGTTTGCAAAACACATTTGTTATGGCAAAAAAAAAACCGGAAGAAGACGTGATCAGTTGGTTTTGATTGATGGCTAGTGATGAGTTAGTTGTTGTGTAATGTCTTAATTCTCAGATCTCATCCAGAGTCCAAATGTGTGATTATTTGAGATTAACAAGTAAAAATAAGGTGTGACGTAGATAAAATACATCAACAATCTGATACTTCACTGAATTTTAAAAACACTTTGCACCCAAGACATTTTGAACATCTGCGTAAGTTAGACGCAAACTTTCTTCAAGAATCAGCATATGAATCTCAACGATGGTGACAATAAACAAAAAGCTTCATGCTGCAGTGCATTCTGGGTGCACCAATCAAAACTCATTCATGGCTCCCAGAATGCATTGCAACATGAATAAATTAAGCCAATTGTGTTGATTGTCACCATTGTTGAGATTCATATGTTGATTCTCCATGTCTATGTGTGCCATAGACAAAAATTTCTTGTTCTTTTTTTGATTGTTTAAATTGTCCAAACACTGTTAAATTTCAACCTACAGAAACAAAGAGCTTCAGTATTCAACATAACAATCAGTGAATCATGATCATCAAAACATAATCACTGTTTTCAGCATCAAGTAGCCAACATCGTCTGATCATGTTTTCTCCAGGTTTTTCTTTGCTATAATAATCTGCCCTGTAAACAGAATTATAGCAGAAAAAGAGAGGAACATTTTTTATGTATGTATATATATATATGTATTTAAGGGTCGAGAGCCCAACTAAAGCAAACACTGACCACAGTGATGGTGATGGTGAAGTTTTGTGAAATGAAACCAACATCTAAACCTTTGTTAATTCTCATTAAGAACTTTTGTATGACAGAAATAAAGTCAAACTGGTTAATAATACTGTAAATGAAGCTGGTGATGCTGTTTGTGGAGTTGTTTCATCTTCCTCTGCTGAAATCTTGAGAGATTTAATGTGTTTTATTTCAGTTGATTTCATCTGAGGCTGTGAGTAAGTCAGTTGTAGTTGTGTTTCTCTTTGTCTCTCTCTGTTTTTCTGTTTCTCTTTCCTTCAGTAATTCTGCTTGTTAACATTCTCATTAAGTTCAACTCTGCTTCACTGTTACTTTAACACACTGTATTGTGGGACCAAACACACTCTGATCAGTGTTAATCCCTGAAGATTCTCCAAATAAAGACCCCAGCCCTTCAAAGAACTCCACTGACCATCTCGGGAAACATTCTGGGAACGTCATTGACACCGGTGGGACGCTTTGATAATGCTCTGGGAACATTACATTTCTAGCGGGGAAATCCATATACCTGACACGAGTGCATCCACGTCATTTACCAATGAAAAAAACAGGTGCGGATTAGTTTAACAGCTTGTGGAGTGACATAGGCAGAAATGTGATTGGATGATAGTTAACACATATTGTGTTGGACACACTGTGTTGTTTCTCTCTCTCTCTCTCTTTCTTTTTACACATGATCAACTTAAAATTACACAAAATGTGTTAAAATGGCCATAACACAAAAAATGTGTTAATATTTAACACATCCATTTTTAGAGTGTATCATATCGATCACAAGTGCAGTATGGAGTACCTCAAGGCTCAGTACTAGGGCCGTTACTTTTCACGCTTTACATGTTACCCTTGGGAGATATTATCAGGAGACATTGTGTTAGCTTTCACTGTTATGCTGATGATACTCAGCTCTATATGTCTTCACGGCCCGGTGAAACACACCAAATTGAGAAACTTATGGAATGCATAGTCGATATAAAAAACTGGATGATGAGTAATTTCCTACTGCTAAATTCTGAAAAAAACAGAGGTGTTAATTATCGGACCTAAAAACCCCACATGTAATAACTTAGAACACTATCTAACACTTGACGGCTGCTCTGTCAATTCTTCTTCTTCATCAGTCAGGAACCTAGGTGTGCTGTTTGATAGCAATCTTTCTTTTGAAAGCAATGTTTCTAGCATCTGTAAAACTGCGTTCTTCCATCTCAAAAACATATCCAAACTGCGACCTATGCTCTCAACGTCAAATGCAGAAATATTAATTCATGCGTTTATGACCTCAAGGTTAGATTATTGTAATGCATTATTGGGTGGTTGCTCTGCACGTTTAATAAACAAACTACAGTTAGTCCAAAATGCAGCAGCTAGAGTTCTTACTAGAACCAGGAAGTATGACCACATTAGCCCGGTTCTGTCAACACTGCACTGGCTCCCTACTAAACATCGTATAGATTTTAAAATCTTGTTAATGACTTATAAAGCCCTGAATGGTTTAGCTCCTCAGTACTTGAGTGAGCTCTTAACGCATTATAGTCCTCCACGGCCGCTGCGTTCTCAAAACACTGGCCGTTTGATAATACCTAGAATATCAAAATCAACTGCGGGCGGCAGATCGTTTTCCATTTTAGCACCAAAACTCTGGAACAATCTACCAAACACTGTTCGGGAGGCAGACACACTCTGTCAGTTTAAATCTAGATTAAAGACCCATCTCTTTAACCTGGCGTACACATAACGCACTACTACACTTCTATTATTCAAATCGGTTAAAGGATTGTTAGGCTGCATTAATTAGATCAACCGGAACCGGGAACACTTCCCATAACACACAATGTACTTGTTACATCATAAGAAGATTGGCATCTACGCTAATAGTTGTTTCTTTCTTATTCTGTTTCTCAGTCCGTGTCCAGATCAGATGGTGGATCGGTGCCGGGAGATGATGTCTGCGGACCTGATCGTCAGCGATGATCCCCAGAGACATATCCCCAGTGAAGACCTCGTCTAAAAAAAACACACACTTAAGTATCATTTCTATCTTCCCTCACACACTCTCCTTCCCTATCCTCTATCCCTCCACCTCTATCATGTGTTTCGAAACCATTCCGGTTCTCTCCCAACCACGCTCCAAAAACACACGCAGACAGCAACGTAATCCTGCTAACCTGCGCCCGATCGCTACATCTTCTACTGCACCTCTTTCTTTCTCTGTGGGTCTTTGGAATTGCCAGTCAGCTGTCAACAAAGCTGACTTCATTTCTGCTTTTTCCTTACAATCCACTCTCAGCATCTTGGGCTTGACTGAGACCTGGATTCGTCCAGAAGACTCCGTTACCCCAGCTGCTCTCTCTCACAATTTCTCTTTCTCTCACACCCCAAGTCAAGTTGGCCGGGGTGGGGGCACTGGTCTGCTCATTTCAAACAATTGGAAATACTCAACCCACTCTCCCCTAGGCAATCACAACTCATTTGAATCTCATGCGATTACTGTAACGGCTCCTATAAAACTCCAGATAGTAGTAATCTACCGTCCCCCTGGCCAAATTCTAGCCACCTTCCTAGAGGAGCTGGACGGCCTGCTGTCCTCTTTCATGGAGGATGGCACTCCACTCTTAGTCTTTGGCGATTTCAACATTCACCTAGACAGGCCTTCCATTCACTCCTAGCTTCATTTGATCTCAAACACCTTACCACTACTAGCACGCACAAATCAGGAAACCAACTTGATTTAATTTACACACGCAACTGTACTACAGATAACATTCTGGTACAACCACTACATATCTCTGACCATTTCTTCATTACATTTACCTTACATTTTACTACCCAGGTGCCACCAGCTCCCTTACCGGTTACTTTCAGACGTAACCTACGCTCCCTTTCCCCCACCCTTCTTTCCTCTGTAGTATCCTCCTCTCTTCCCTCACCTATCCATTTCACATCTCTGGATGTGAATGCAGCTACTGACACTTTATGCTCTACCTTAACCTCTTGTCTAGACGACATTTGTCCTCTCTCCTCCAGGCCAGCACGGGCTGCCCCTTCTAACCCCTGGTTATCCGATGTTCTTCGTGAGCATCGGACCAAACTCAGAGCGGCAGAGAGAAAATGGCGCAAATCAAACGATCCATCGGACCTGACTAGGTATCAGTCTTTGCTTTCGTCTTTCTCTACTGAAGTCCACACTGCCAAATCCTCACACTTCCACAACAAGATCAACAGTGCTCCAGACATGCGTGATCTCTTCAGAACATTTAATTCTCTCCTCTGTCCCCCTCCTCCACCTCCCACCACTTCTATAACAGCTGACGACTTTTCCACTTTTTTCACCGACAAAACTAGAACAATCGGTAACCAGTTCTCAACTCCACACACACAGGACCTCCAACCAACCACATCCACTGCTCAAACTCCCATCTTCTCCTTCTGTCCCCTCACCGAGGCGGAAGTATCCAAACTTCTCCTCTCCTGCCATCCTACAACATGTCCTCTTAACCCAATCCCCTCTCACCTTCTCCAAGCAATCTCTCCCACACTCTTACCGGCACTCACACACATTATCAACACATCTCTCCGCACTGGCATCTTCCCCACAGCGTACAAGCAGGCCCGGGTAACCCCACTGCTCAAAAAACCTACATTAAACACTTCTCTTTTAGAAAACTACAGACCTGTCTCTCTCCTTCCATTCGTAGCGAGAACACTCGAACGAGTTGTCTTCAACCAGCTCTCACTGTTTCTTTCACAGTACAACAAACTGGATGCTAAACAGTCAGGTTTCAGGAGTGGCCATTCAACAGAGACTGCGCTACTCTCAGTCACTGAAGCCCTGCGAGTCGCAAAGGCCGATTCCAAATCATCAGTCCTCATTCTGCTCGATCTTTCTGCTGCTTTTGACACTGTCAATCATCAGATCCTCCTGTCCACCCTCTCATTGCTGGGCATCACTGGGATTCCACTTCGCTGGTTTGAATCTTATCTCACCGGTAGGTCCTTTAGGGTGGCCTGGGGTGGGGAGGTATCCAAAGCACATCAACTGGTCACTGGGGTTCCTCAGGGATCTGTTCTTGGACCCCTCCTCTTCTCAACATACACTATATCACTGGGACCCATCATACAGGCACATGGCTTCTCCTACCATTGCTACGCCGATGACACACAGCTCTATCTCTCTTTTCAACCAGATGATCCAACGGTAGCTGCACGGATCTCAGGCTGCCTGGCGGACATCTCGGCATGGATGAAAGAACATCACCTACAGCTCAACCTGGCAAAGACTGAGCTTCTTGTCGTCCCTGCCACTCCGACTCTACAGCATGACTTCTCGATTCAATTAGGCACATCAATAATTACCCCATCAACTTCGGTCAGAAATCTTGGTGTAATCTTTGATGACCAGCTGACCTTCAAAGAGCACATTGCAAAGACTGCTCGATCTTGCAGGTTTGCGCTACACAACATCAGAAAAATCAGGCCCTTCCTGACAGAGCATGCTGCGCAACTTCTTGTCCAGGCCCTTGTCGTTTCTAGGCTGGACTACTGCAATGCCCTTCTGGCTGGTCTTCCATCAAACACAATCAAACCTCTACAAATGATTCAGAATGCAGCGGCACGACTGGTCTTCAATGAGCCCAAAAGAACCCATGTTACACCTCTCTTCATCTCACTGCACTGGCTACCAGTGGCAGCTTGCATCAAGTTCAAGACACTGATGCTTGCATACAGAACGACCACAGGCTCAGCACCCTCCTACTTCCACTCACTATTACGAATCTACATCCCCTCCAGAAGTCTGAGATCTGCTAGTGAGCGATGCCTTGTGGTACCATCACAGAGAGGCTCAAAATCACTCTCCAGAACATTCTCATTCACCATTCCTGGCTGGTGGAATAATCTTCCCACCCCTATCCGGAATGCTGGATCCCTGTCAATCTTCAAGCAACAACTGAAGACTAATCTCTTTCGGTACTACTTGACTTCATCCTAAACTTGTTCATAAGAAAAAAAAAAAACACCTTTCCCTTTATCTTTCTCTCCTTCCCTTGCTAGCTTGTACTTATTTGAACAATGACTGAGACTTGGTGTTACGAGCACTTCCTCTGTCTGATTGCCTCTTCAAGATGAATCGCTTTATGTACTCCCCAATTGTAAGTCGCTTTGGATAAAAGCGTCTGCCAAATGACTAAATGTAAATGTAAATGTAAAATACAATAAAACTAAAAATAAAACAAATAATTAAAAATATAATAATAAAATACCTAACTACATAATACTATTATTGTTAGATATTGCAACAATATAAAAATAGAAATATACATTTATACATTTAAAAATTTAATTAAAACAATAAGTAAACAATGAATAAACAATAATATCCTGGCCAGAGGAGAACTGGCCCCCCGACTGAGCCTGGTTTCTCCCAAGGTTTTTTTCTCCATTCTGTCTCAGAGGGAGTTTTGGTTCCTTGCCGCTGTCGCCTCTGGCTTGCTCAGTTGGGGACACTTAATTTCTAGCGATTATCGTAAATTTGATTTCACAGATACTATTTAAACTAAACTGAGCTAAACAATGACATCTCCGAATTCAATAATGAAATGCCCTTAACTGAAAATTGAGTGTTTAATCTTATTATTATACATTACTGACACTCTATCCTCCAACTTGATACTGTTAAGTGCTTTGACACAATCTGTATTGTTAAAAGCGCTATATAAATAAAGGTGACTTGACTTGACTTGACTTATAGTAAAATTCCAATCAAATTGAGATATTAACAATTGACCTTGAAGAAGATGTCTATAAGAATCTTGCATCTACATTATTCTAGAACCAGAGTTGGGTATAACGCGTTACACAGTAATGCGTTACTGTAATCTAATTACTTTTCCTGGTAACGCAGTAAAGTAATGTGTTAAGGCTGTTCCACACTGAGCGCAATGCGGAAAAGCAAGGCGAATCGTTGAGGAATGGTGCTTTCACACCGAGCGCGAAACGATTGTTCACCTTCTGCTAATTCACGCCTACACGCTAAGTGGCACCAACCAACAATGTATTTTTTCCTCAGATATGTATCTCATATATGGATTTAACATTGTCCGCTGCTCAATACGCAGCATTAAATTAAGATAAATAATGTTTGGTTCTACACCAAGGTTATTTTCGTATACGAAAACTAAAACTAAGATGAAAACGATTGGTGAAAAATCTATTTCGTAAACAGAAATAAAATAAAAAAATTCAAAATATTTGAAAAACTAAAACGAAACGAAACTAACAAGAGTTATTGAAAAACTAACTGAAATAAAATAATAATTAACAAAAATAAATAATCGTTTTCATAGTTCTTCTCACCCCTTGGCGGAAAAATATATGAGCTGTGTGACAGTTCAGGGAAATCAAATGACACATCATGCACATGGGGTTATCTGACGGAGAGACGCAAAGCAGTTTAAAACAGAGTCCTGCACCGGTCCTGTTTGGTAAACGTGCACCAGCAGTACTTAACAGAACATCCGACCCGTTATCCGACAGCTGCACTAATTTATTTCTGTACCAGACCAGAACTGTTTGACATAAAGACCACGAGTCGCGACCCGAACTGAACCCGCATTATTCTACAACATGATCAGGTAGGCAAAATTATTTATTTTCTCATGTAACACAAGCAAGCAAATCAACATTAGGGAAGTTGGCACTTTGAAGAAAAACAGACATGCAGAGCAACATGATAACAGAAAAAAAGATGAGAACGCGCCTATCTTTAAACAATACAAAACTTGGCCTAGCAGATCACTCTGCCAAACTTTCGAACAAATAAATATGTATAGGCTAGATCACATCATACACACGCTTATAATTCTTCATAAATAAAGAAAATAACATATTCAAATATGAGCCTTTATTGTTAAATACGATTGCCGTTATTATTGAATTTCATTAGTCCCAGTTATGATTATGGGTGGTTGTTCACAGAAAAGTGCAAGACACGACAGTTACAATATCATGATTATGGTTAAATAAGAAAAAATACATTTAACCAAATTAGGCTACATTTATTTTCTTATTAAATATCTTTGTAAACTTGTGTAGATTTGAAAGTAACTTGAAAGTAAAGTAATTAGTAACCTGATTACTTTTTAAATGCAGTAACCAGCAATGTAATCAAATTACAGTTTTAAAGAAGTAATTAGTAATTTGTAGTGGATTACTTTTTTTGAGTAACTTACCCAACACTGATTATAACATAAAAAAAAGAAAAAAAAAAAGATTGAGCAGTGTTGGGTAAGTTACTTTCAAAAAGTAATTAATTACAGTTACTAATTACTTCATCAATATTGTATTTAAATTACTTTACTAATTACTCTGTCTGAAAAGTAACTTAGTTACTCAATAAGTAACTTAATTATTCAAATTGCTAATTAGGCTACATCTTAAAATCCCTATAAACCTTAATAGAAATTAAACTGTATTCTTTCAATTTGAGTCAAACATAGAATAGTTTAGCCTTTTAGCTTTAAAACAACTGTAATATTTTAACTTTTTTTAATATTTTTTTTTTACCTTCTTTGGTTAGCAAAAAGAACAAAAAAGCTTAAAAGTTAAACAATACATTTCAGTTTGGCAAGATGTTCAGTAAAAGCCCAACTAGTAAAATCCGTACAGATTTATGTATGAATAACATGTTAACTAGGTAAGAATAAATTACAGAAATGATTTGGGTGCATGTCTATGGGGAAGGGGGAGGAGTAAACAAAGCAGCTGCACCTGACTTTGAAACTTGCAGCGCTCACACACACACACACACACACACACACACACACAAACGAAATCGTATGCCTGATGAAAAAATATATATTTAAAACACGTTCGTATTTTAGAAAATGTAGTTAATATTTGCATCATTAATGATTTATCTTATCATCCAGCGACCCACCTGCAAATAATCAGAATGCATTTTTTTATTACCCGACCCGCGGATTATCCACAGCGCCCGCGGATATAACTGCCATCCGCGCATCACTACTGCGCACAGTGCGCAGATATCAACAGCATCACTGGGTTGTAAAGTTGCCAAGTTGAGGGAATTTGTATGTGTCGATTGTGTGAGAAGGATGCTTTTCATACAAGATCTGCAACCGGACAACCTTGGAATATTGACTTGATTATTCATATAATGAGGTTTGGGCCATACAAATTACGGGAGTTTTACCGGAGGTGAATGTAGCAAACATAGCTATAAAATACGCCCAGTGGGATTTTTTTTTTATAGCAAGATTAAAAATACAGGAAAATATTTAAACGGGATGACAGTGGGATAGAATGGTAAAATACGGGAGAATCCCGGGAAAAACGAGAGGGTTTACAGGTATACGGGAAAGACAGAAGGCTACCTCAGTTTTATACAGATTATATAATCAGATAATATTCGCTTTCGATTTTAATTCGTTAATTTAAACGTAGACACTTCAGGCTTTCAGATACAGGAAAGACTGTACCTCAGTTTTATATGGATTACATAATCAGATAATATTCGTTTTCGATTTGAATTCGTTCATTTAAAAGTAGAAACGTCTAGCTTTCAGATACGGGAAAGACTGGTCTAGCTATACTTTCATAGGGATTACATAATCAGAAATATTAGTTTTTGATTTGAATTAGTTCATTTGAAAGTAAAATTCAAGCTTTTTAGATTCTATTGATTTTAGTCTTATATGTATCCGAGTATTTAAGGTTTCTCTGTGAATAAGGATAATCTGAAAGTGAAGGAGCTGGAGCGCGGAGGGTTAAAGCGCTGCATTCAATTTGATCTTTAGACGGTACATTTACATTTCAAATTCAATATTGATTTTAGAACTGTTGAAATTATTTACTGTTTGTAACGCAAGTACTTTATAAGTAACTGTAATTAAATTACCTAAAAATGAACAGTAATCCCTTACTTTACTTTTTCAGTGGATAAGTAATTTAATTACTGTAACACGTTACTTAGTAACGCATTACAACCAACACTGAGATTGAGATAGGAAGGTTATAGATCTATGATGTTATATAATATGTGTTTGTGACACTGCCACATAAGGGACATGTTTTAACTGCTCTGCATGTAACAGTATATTTGTGTAGCAGAGTTTTAAAGGGTTTTACATGTTACCTTGTCCATATTAACTCCTATTAAATTGGTGTATTTGTCTTTAAAGAATGGGACCCTAACTGTCATGTGACAATAACTTGACAGGAAGTAGGAAGTGGACTTTCACATGCTAGGTATAAAAGGAGCAGTCTGGCCTAACAGCAGGGGGGATTGACACTTAAATGAAACTCAGTTGACATCATCTACTGCCTGGATTGTGAAGGACTCTGGGTGGACCCTTACCCTTCCAGGACTAACACTTGCATTTAGGATTATAACACTTTGGATTGTATATACATAGGTGAACACATTGGACTATCAACACATTGGGTTGTGGTGTCGAACGATGGCACTTTGGTGGACCGCTCCTGTTTGCCAGATCTGGGCCAAAAGCAGGCCATAGCAATGCCACATGTCAGCCAAGAGCAAAGAAATAAACCACACTAGACCTTTTTAAGCCACAAAATCTTCATATATTATTTATAGAGTCCTCTCAGCTTGACTAAGCTTGTTAACAAGCTAAATCATTGAAGAAAAGAAGAGAACAGAAAAAAAGAGACAAACAGAAACTCAAGAACTACAACTGACTTTAGCCACAGCCTTCGATGAAATCAACTGAAGATAAAATACATTAAATCTCTGAAGATCTCAGCAGAGGAGGCTTAAATAACTCCACAAACAGCATTACCAGCTTCACTTATTACTAACCAGACTGACTTTATTTCTGTTAGAGGTCTACAGAAGTTCTTATTGAGAGTTAACATGGGTTTAAATCTAACGTTTGTTTCATTTGAAGTCACCATAATGGTGACTGGTGTTTCCATTAGTTGTGCTCTTAACTATTATTACAATTAGTTTGTCTTCATTGTCCATTGTAATGGTGTGTTTATCAAACACATTTGCAATAACCAATAAATGCAAAATAAGATCAGATGAAGATAAACAGCTGTTAATGTTTCATCATATGAACAAAATAGCTTGATTCACTCCATTTGACTCAAACGATTGTGTTGTGCCAACGATACATTTGCTGTAAAAAAAACAAAAACAAAAACTGCAGAGTAAAATCAACAGTATTGCAGAACCAGTTAAAAAATAAAAAGCACAAAAAGCATACTCCAATAACCCAAAAAGTAATCATAAATCAACACATGAACCTCAACAATGGTGACAATATAATGTGTAATGTTGCAATGTATGCTGGGTACCATAGTACAACACTCCCAGCATGCATCACAGCATGAATAAATTATGCAGCTGAATTGTTCTATTATTTTCTTTAATTCTAACTTTGGTTCATGTATTTATTTAGTACTTTTTGCTGTGTCTTTTAGTAGCTTTTTGTGACGTCCAGAATTGATCTGATTAGCTGAATATTTTGTCACCATTGTTGAGATTTATACGCCAATTGCTGATATCTGTGTGTGTCGGTCCTGTTCAGTTGTTTTTTTCAAATATCTTCACACTAATGTTGCGACACGCATTGCATTATCTGGGTTTGTAATGTGAAAGTATTAAATTACACAGCTCAAAATTAAAATGACTTCAGTGAATCAGGACATTACACGATAATTGTGAAGCCATTAAATTCAAACAATCATGTACTGTAAATGCATTTGGCAAATACATTGCTAGCGCAGCCAAATAAAACATATGATTAATAATAAGAGTTAAGAGCACAACTAATGGAAACACCAGTCACCATTATGGTGACTTCAAATGAAAAAAAAAACGTTAAACCCATGTTAACTCTCAATAAGAACTTCTGTAGACCTCTAACAGAAATAAAGTCAGTCTTGGCAGTGTTTTTTGTTGAATATACGTGATTATATAAAGGAGTAACTTTTGTGTTCTTTTTTTTTTGGTTATCAACAATTTTTTTTATTTTCATTTTTTTCACAAACAACACAACATAATATCCAAAATAAAACAAAACAAAACAGCAGACACATACTCAACATCTCAAGGTTCAATCAAAAGGGAGGTAGAGAGGGAAGGACAACAAGAACACAAAAGTTACTCCTTTAAATAATCACGTATATTCAGTAAAAAACACTGCCAAGCCTCAATGGTTGAAGGCCTGGCCCCATCGACTCGCGCCGTTGTACATTCACATGAGACAATTTGCAGGAGGCTACGGATCCAATATGCCTCTCTACACATGTGCGGTGTAAACCAGTTCTGAATTATTGTCTTCTTCACAGCTGTAAAACCAGCAAACAACATTCTCTTTTGCATTGAACTAATACAGAGACCAGAATCATCATTAAGAAGACATAAACTTGGGTTAACAGACCAATCAATTCTCAGTAATGATGACAAAACCAGGTTTACATGTGTCCATAGACTGATGATGACAGGACATTCCCAAAACATATGCAGAAAAGTGCCCGATGATGTAGTGTTACATATATGGCAGTTCAAATTTGACTGCAGTTTCATTTTAAATCTTTTGTAAGGAGTTATGTATGCTCTATGAATGACTTTGAAGTGAATAAGACGATGAGCCAGATTTTTAGATGTTAAGCTGAGATTAGACCACACTCTCTCCCAGTCGACAGATAAATTGAGATCAGATAATTCCCTATTCCAAATAGTTTTAATAGAAAGAGGTTTTGTAATACAATCAATAATTTTATTATATACTAAGGAAACAGATGGCCGACCAGCAGATGGTGCAATCCAGTCCCGCATAGGATGAGAGGAAATGGAAGAAGACCAAGGAACGCCATATGCTTTGAGAGCAGAACATAATTGAAGAAAAACAAAATATGCAGATGCTGGTAGACAAAATTTGGCTCTCAATGCCTGAAATGAACAGAGGCCCTGGTTATCATACATATCACCGCACGTGTTCACACCTAAAGAGGACCAAGAGGGTTGGACAAATGGACGATTTCCACATACAAAGTTAAAATTGTGCCATAAAGGTGTACTGTTACCGAATTTGAAGGGTCCACCTATCCGACGTTCAACCGTTTTCCAGATTTTAATAGAGTTAGCCACAACCGGACCAAATTTATAATTATCCCCTTTTTTCCTGTGCCAGTAAATAAAATATCTTGAAGTCTATTTGGTTTAACCTTGTCAGCTTCAATCACCCTCCATGAAACTGTAGATTGAGGATCAACCCAATTATGAAGGGCCTTAAGCTGGAACGACCAATAATACAGGTATAATTCAAAATTTGGTACAGCCAGTCCTCCTGCGCTATTAGGATGTTGTAATGTGGTAAGTTTAATTCTGGGACATTTATCATTCCAGATAAACTTAGAAATTATGGAGTTGATCTCCTTAAAGTAACCTGGAGGGGGAGAAAATGGTAGCATAGAGAAAAAAAAATTAAATCGAGGTAACAAATTCATCTTAACAGTGGAGATTCTTCCTTGGAGAGAGACTTTAAGATTCTTCCATCTTTGAATGTCATTTTTGACCTTAACTAAAATGTTATTAAAATTGTCTCTGGCAATCTTATGAATGTTTTTATATATGGTAATTCCCAAATAGATGAAAGATTCCTTAATAGGGATAAATGAGGGAATAGAAAAATTAACCTTAACATTGTTAATTGGCATTAGAGCAGATTTGCTCCAATTTATTTTATATCCTGATAGGCTACTAAAATGATCAAATTCCTTAATTACACTAGAGACTGAAACATCAAAGTGGTCTAAATATAGAATAATATCATCAGCGTATAATGAAATACAATGATTATGGTCATGAATCTTAATCGATACTTCAGATTTCCTGATGGCTTGCGCTAAGGGTTCGAGAGATAGACAAAACAATAAGGGGGAAAGTGGACACCCCAGTGAGAGTACAGGGCACCTTGTCGCAAAAGATTTGATTTATTGCCCCTCATAAAAATCCCACCCAGTAAGCGCCCAATCCCTCCCACCATAACTGGACAACTGGTCTGGACACCTGTTGTACACCCCCCATCCACCCCCACCATCTAGATGAGGAGTTGATTATTCAGTCCAGTGTGTTTAAGGAATTTATATGACTGTGTGTGTGGGGGTTGTTGTTATGTGATTTTAAACTTTAAATGGTGAAATTGTGTTAAAGGGATGTTTTTATTAAAAAAAAATTTACACATTGTGTAAAACGTGCAATGATTTGTTTTTTACCTACAACACGGCTTGTAGGGAAAAACGTTGTTTGGCAAAGCTAGAAAATAAAACATTAGTTTTCTTTCTATAGTTTGACAGAGTTAAAGAAGAAGTGTTTTATTCACAAAAAAGCAGCAAACACTAGAAAATGGTGTCTTATCTTACCGTGTTACAGTTTAAAGACCATACAGTTTAAAAGTAAAAAAGAGTCTTTAAATAAACGAACATCGTTAAAACAACACTATCCAGCAGTAGTCAAAATCTCCTAGTCTGTCGTTACAAGTTAGTCACGACAGATAAAACGTAAAGACAAAGAGCCCCGTGTGTCTAGCGCTGATCCGAGACTTTGTCCGCTCTCTATCGCAGCCAAACTCCAAATGAGGTTGGAGGCCTGGAACCCCGCACTGTAAAACCCAACAAGTTAGGGTAACTCAAACCGTTTGAGTAAACAAATTCCCCTTGACTTAAACCATGTAAGGTTTAAAACTTGCAGTTAAGTAATTAAGTGATTAATTAAGTGCCGATTGAGCATTAGTGATGAACACCTGCTGTTAACAAACAGAATCACTGAAGAAAAGAGAAACACAAGAACTACTACAACTGACTTCAGCCACAGCCTAAATAGATAAAATCAACTGAAATAAAATACATTAAATCTCTCAAGAGCTGATTAAACAACCCCACAAACAGCATCACCAGCTCCACTTATTAATAACCAGACTGAGTTTATTTCTGTCAGACATCTACAGAAGATCTTATTGAGAATTAACTAAGGTTTAGATGTTGATTTATTTTCATTTGAAGTAACCATGTTAGAGATCAGTGTCTGCTTTAGTTGAGCTCTTGACCCTTGACTTCTGTGTTTGTGTTTTTTTTTTTTTTCTGGTTGTTGTAACCATGTGTTCTTCGAACATATTTGTAACAACTCAAAAACCCAGAGAAAATGATCAGTAGTTGGTTGTCATATATTTATAATGACAATCATCTATTAGTGAACTGATCTCATTGAGAGTGAACATAGAGTCATTGTGTGTCTAATATCTGGTTAAATGGATGTTGTATTGATTATGGTAAGAGCCAGTGGTTCTGTGACAGTCAGTTAATATAAAGGACTTTCCTAGCAGTTTGTCCACAAAAAGTTTTCCTCTACGGCAGTAACTAGACTCACACAGACATCAAGAATCAGCTTATGAACCTCAACAATGGTGACCATAAAAAAAATAAAAAATCATGGGAGCCATGGATGAGTTTGTACTATGCTAGTACCCAGCATGCATTGCAGCATTATTTTTTTAATTTTTTTTATGGTCACCATTGTTGAGGTTCATAAGTTGATTCTTGATGTCTGTGTGAGTCTAAGTGCTACCATAGATGAAAACTTTTTGTGGACAAACTGTTTGGCAAGTCCTTTATATTAACTGACTGACACAGAACCACTGGCTCTTTGAATCACTTTTACTATAATCAATACAACATCCATTCAATCAGAGATTAGACACACAATGAGTCTATGTTCACTCTCAATGAGATCAGTTCACTCATAGATGATTGTCATTATAAATATACAACAACCAATTACTGATCATTTTCTCTGGGCTTTTGAGTTGTAACAAACATGTTCATATTGATTTTAGAACTGTTGAAATTATTTACTGTTTGTAACGCAAGTACTTTATAAGTAACTGTAATTAAATTACCTAAAAATGAACAGTAATCCCTTACTTTACTTTTTCAGTGGATAAGTAATTTAATTACTGTAACACGTTACTTAGTAACGCATTACAACCAACACTGAGATTGAGATAGGAAGGTTATAGATCTATGATGTTATATAATATGTGTTTGTGACACTGCCACATAAGGGACATGTTTTAACTGCTCTGCATGTAACAGTATATTTGTGTAGCAGAGTTTTAAAGGGTTTTACATGTTACCTTGTCCATATTAACTCCTATTAAATTGGTGTATTTGTCTTTAAAGAATGGGACCCTAACTGTCATGTGACAATAACTTGACAGGAAGTAGGAAGTGGACTTTCACATGCTAGGTATAAAAGGAGCAGTCTGGCCTAACAGCAGGGGGGATTGACACTTAAATGAAACTCAGTTGACATCATCTACTGCCTGGATTGTGAAGGACTCTGGGTGGACCCTTACCCTTCCAGGACTAACACTTGCATTTAGGATTATAACACTTTGGATTGTATATACATAGGTGAACACATTGGACTATCAACACATTGGGTTGTGGTGTCGAACGATGGCACTTTGGTGGACCGCTCCTGTTTGCCAGATCTGGGCCAAAAGCAGGCCATAGCAATGCCACATGTCAGCCAAGAGCAAAGAAATAAACCACACTAGACCTTTTTAAGCCACAAAATCTTCATATATTATTTATAGAGTCCTCTCAGCTTGACTAAGCTTGTTAACAAGCTAAATCATTGAAGAAAAGAAGAGAACAGAAAAAAAGAGACAAACAGAAACTCAAGAACTACAACTGACTTTAGCCACAGCCTTCGATGAAATCAACTGAAGATAAAATACATTAAATCTCTGAAGATCTCAGCAGAGGAGGCTTAAATAACTCCACAAACAGCATTACCAGCTTCACTTATTACTAACCAGACTGACTTTATTTCTGTTAGAGGTCTACAGAAGTTCTTATTGAGAGTTAACATGGGTTTAAATCTAACGTTTGTTTCATTTGAAGTCACCATAATGGTGACTGGTGTTTCCATTAGTTGTGCTCTTAACTATTATTACAATTAGTTTGTCTTCATTGTCCATTGTAATGGTGTGTTTATCAAACACATTTGCAATAACCAATAAATGCAAAATAAGATCAGATGAAGATAAACAGCTGTTAATGTTTCATCATATGAACAAAATAGCTTGATTCACTCCATTTGACTCAAACGATTGTGTTGTGCCAACGATACATTTGCTGTAAAAAAAACAAAAACAAAAACTGCAGAGTAAAATCAACAGTATTGCAGAACCAGTTAAAAAATAAAAAGCACAAAAAGCATACTCCATAACCCAAAAAGTAATCATAAATCAACACATGAACCTCAACAATGGTGACAATATAATGTGTAATGTTGCAATGTATGCTGGGTACCATAGTACAACACTCCCAGCATGCATCACAGCATGAATAAATTATGCAGCTGAATTGTTCTATTATTTTCTTTAATTCTAACTTTGGTTCATGTATTTATTTAGTACTTTTTGCTGTGTCTTTTAGTAGCTTTTTGTGACGTCCAGAATTGATCTGATTAGCTGAATATTTTGTCACCATTGTTGAGATTTATACGCCAATTGCTGATATCTGTGTGTGTCGGTCCTGTTCAGTTGTTTTTTTCAAATATCTTCACACTAATGTTGCGACACGCATTGCATTATCTGGGTTTGTAATGTGAAAGTATTAAATTACACAGCTCAAAATTAAAATGACTTCAGTGAATCAGGACATTACACGATAATTGTGAAGCCATTAAATTCAAACAATCATGTACTGTAAATGCATTTGGCAAATACATTGCTAGCGCAGCCAAATAAAACATATGATTAATAATAAGAGTTAAGAGCACAACTAATGGAAACACCAGTCACCATTATGGTGACTTCAAATGAAAAAAAAAACGTTAAACCCATGTTAACTCTCAATAAGAACTTCTGTAGACCTCTAACAGAAATAAAGTCAGTCTTGGCAGTGTTTTTTGTTGAATATACGTGATTATATAAAGGAGTAACTTTTGTGTTCTTTTTTTTTTGGTTATCAACAATTTTTTTTATTTTCATTTTTTTCACAACAACACAACATAATATCCAAAATAAAACAAAACAAAACAGCAGACACATACTCAACATCTCAAGGTTCAATCAAAAGGGAGGTAGAGAGGGAAGGACAACAAGAACACAAAAGTTACTCCTTTAAATAATCACGTATATTCAGTAAAAAACACTGCCAAGCCTCAATGGTTGAAGGCCTGGCCCCATCGACTCGCGCCGTTGTACATTCACATGAGACAATTTGCAGGAGGCTACGGATCCAATATGCCTCTCTACACATGTGCGGTGTAAACCAGTTCTGAATTATTGTCTTCTTCACAGCTGTAAAACCAGCAAACAACATTCTCTTTTGCATTGAACTAATACAGAGACCAGAATCATCATTAAGAAGACATAAACTTGGGTTAACAGACCAATCAATTCTCAGTAATGATGACAAAACCAGGTTTACATGTGTCCATAGACTGATGATGACAGGACATTCCCAAAACATATGCAGAAAAGTGCCCGATGATGTAGTGTTACATATATGGCAGTTCAAATTTGACTGCAGTTTCATTTTAAATCTTTTGTAAGGAGTTATGTATGCTCTATGAATGACTTTGAAGTGAATAAGACGATGAGCCAGATTTTTAGATGTTAAGCTGAGATTAGACCACACTCTCTCCCAGTCGACAGATAAATTGAGATCAGATAATTCCCTATTCCAAATAGTTTTAATAGAAAGAGGTTTTGTAATACAATCAATAATTTTATTATATACTAAGGAAACAGATGGCCGACCAGCAGATGGTGCAATCCAGTCCCGCATAGGATGAGAGGAAATGGAAGAAGACCAAGGAACGCCATATGCTTTGAGAGCAGAACATAATTGAAGAAAAACAAAATATGCAGATGCTGGTAGACAAAATTTGGCTCTCAATGCCTGAAATGAACAGAGGCCCTGGTTATCATACATATCACCGCACGTGTTCACACCTAAAGAGGACCAAGAGGGTTGGACAAATGGACGATTTCCACATACAAAGTTAAAATTGTGCCATAAAGGTGTACTGTTACCGAATTTGAAGGGTCCACCTATCCGACGTTCAACCGTTTTCCAGATTTTAATAGAGTTAGCCACAACCGGACCAAATTTATAATTATCCCCTTTTTTCCTGTGCCAGTAAATAAAATATCTTGAAGTCTATTTGGTTTAACCTTGTCAGCTTCAATCACCCTCCATGAAACTGTAGATTGAGGATCAACCCAATTATGAAGGGCCTTAAGCTGGAACGACCAATAATACAGGTATAATTCAAAATTTGGTACAGCCAGTCCTCCTGCGCTATTAGGATGTTGTAATGTGGTAAGTTTAATTCTGGGACATTTATCATTCCAGATAAACTTAGAAATTATGGAGTTGATCTCCTTAAAGTAACCTGGAGGGGGAGAAAATGGTAGCATAGAGAAAAAAAAATTAAATCGAGGTAACAAATTCATCTTAACAGTGGAGATTCTTCCTTGGAGAGAGACTTTAAGATTCTTCCATCTTTGAATGTCATTTTTGACCTTAACTAAAATGTTATTAAAATTGTCTCTGGCAATCTTATGAATGTTTTTATATATGGTAATTCCCAAATAGATGAAAGATTCCTTAATAGGGATAAATGAGGGAATAGAAAAATTAACCTTAACATTGTTAATTGGCATTAGAGCAGATTTGCTCCAATTTATTTTATATCCTGATAGGCTACTAAAATGATCAAATTCCTTAATTACACTAGAGACTGAAACATCAAAGTGGTCTAAATATAGAATAATATCATCAGCGTATAATGAAATACAATGATTATGGTCATGAATCTTAATCGATACTTCAGATTTCCTGATGGCTTGCGCTAAGGGTTCGAGAGATAGACAAAACAATAAGGGGGAAAGTGGACACCCCAGTGAGAGTACAGGGCACCTTGTCGCAAAAGATTTGATTTATTGCCCCTCATAAAAATCCCACCCAGTAAGCGCCCAATCCCTCCCACCATACTGGACAACTGGTCTGGACACCTGTTGTACACCCCCCATCCACCCCCACCATCTAGATGAGGAGTTGATTATTCAGTCCAGTGTGTTTAAGGAATTTATATGACTGTGTGTGTGGGGGTTGTTGTTATGTGATTTTAAACTTTAAATGGTGAAATTGTGTTAAAGGGATGTTTTTATTAAAAAAAAATTTACACATTGTGTAAAACGTGCAATGATTTGTTTTTTACCTACAACACGGCTTGTAGGGAAAAACGTTGTTTGGCAAAGCTAGAAAATAAAACATTAGTTTTCTTTCTATAGTTTGACAGAGTTAAAGAAGAAGTGTTTTATTCACAAAAAAGCAGCAAACACTAAAATGGTGTCTTATCTTACCGTGTTACAGTTTAAAGACCATACAGTTTAAAAGTAAAAAAGAGTCTTTAATAAACGAACATCGTTAAAACAACACTATCCAGCAGTAGTCAAAATCTCCTAGTCTGTCGTTACAAGTTAGTCACGACAGATAAAACGTAAAGACAAAGAGCCCCGTGTGTCTAGCGCTGATCCGAGACTTTGTCCGCTCTCTATCGCAGCCAAACTCCAAATGAGGTTGGAGGCCTGGAACCCCGCACTGTAAAACCCAACAAGTTAGGGTAACTCAAACCGTTTGAGTAAACAAATTCCCCTTGACTTAAACCATGTAAGGTTTAAAACTTGCAGTTAAGTAATTAAGTGATTAATTAAGTGCCGATTGAGCATTAGTGATGAACACCTGCTGTTAACAAACAGAATCACTGAAGAAAAGAGAAACACAAGAACTACTACAACTGACTTCAGCCACAGCCTAAATAGATAAAATCAACTGAAATAAAATACATTAAATCTCTCAAGAGCTGATTAAACAACCCCACAAACAGCATCACCAGCTCCACTTATTAATAACCAGACTGAGTTTATTTCTGTCAGACATCTACAGAAGATCTTATTGAGAATTAACTAAGGTTTAGATGTTGATTTATTTTCATTTGAAGTAACCATGTTAGAGATCAGTGTCTGCTTTAGTTGAGCTCTTGACCCTTGACTTCTGTGTTTGTGTTTTTTTTTTTTTCTGGTTGTTGTAACCATGTGTTCTTCGAACATATTTGTAACAACTCAAAAACCCAGAGAAAATGATCAGTAGTTGGTTGTCATATATTTATAATGACAATCATCTATTAGTGAACTGATCTCATTGAGAGTGAACATAGAGTCATTGTGTGTCTAATATCTGGTTAAATGGATGTTGTATTGATTATGGTAAGAGCCAGTGGTTCTGTGACAGTCAGTTAATATAAAGGACTTTCCTAGCAGTTTGTCCACAAAAAGTTTTCCTCTACGGCAGTAACTAGACTCACACAGACATCAAGAATCAGCTTATGAACCTCAACAATGGTGACCATAAAAAAAATAAAAAATCATGGGAGCCATGGATGAGTTTGTACTATGCTAGTACCCAGCATGCATTGCAGCATTATTTTTTTAATTTTTTTTATGGTCACCATTGTTGAGGTTCATAAGTTGATTCTTGATGTCTGTGTGAGTCTAAGTGCTACCATAGATGAAAACTTTTTGTGGACAAACTGTTTGGCAAGTCCTTTATATTAACTGACTGACACAGAACCACTGGCTCTTTGAATCACTTTTACTATAATCAATACAACATCCATTCAATCAGAGATTAGACACACAATGAGTCTATGTTCACTCTCAATGAGATCAGTTCACTCATAGATGATTGTCATTATAAATATACAACAACCAATTACTGATCATTTTCTCTGGGCTTTTGAGTTGTAACAAACATGTTCGAGAAACACAGTTACAACAACCAGAAAAAAATGAGATCACAGAAGTCAAGGATCAAGAGCACAACTAAAGCAGACTCTGATCTCTAACATGGTTACTTCAAATGAAACTAAATCAACATCTAAACCTTAGTTAATTCTCAATAAGATCTTCTGTAGATGTCTGACAGAAATAAAGTCAGTCTGATTATTAATAAGTGGAGCTGGTGATGCTGTTTGTGGGGTTGTTTAATCAGATCTTGAGAGATTTAATGTATTTTATTTCAGTTGATTTTATCTAAGGCTGTGACTAAAGTTAGTTGTTGTTCTTCTTTCTTTTTCTTCAGTGATTCTGTTTGTTAACAGCAGGTGTTCATCACTAATGTACAATTATCACTCAATTAATTACTTAATTACTTAATTGCAATGTTTATCTTATTTTAGCGAACTCAACTGAAATAAGTTCAGAGCACTCATAACTGTTAGTTTTAAAAACTTAAATATTTAAGGCAATCAGTTTCCTCAAACGGTTTGAGTCAACCTAACTTGTCAGGTTTTTAAGGCAATCGGTTTACTCAAACGGTTTGAGTTACCTTAACTTGTTGGGTTGTGAACTCAACTGAAATAAGTTCAGACTACTCATAACTGTTAGTTTTAAAAACTTAAATATTTAAGGCAATCAGTTTCCTCAAATGGTTTGAGTTAACCTAACTTGTCAGGTTTTTAAGGCAATTGGTTTACTCAAACGGTTTGAGTTACCCTAACTTGTTGGGTTTTACAGTGCGGGTGACCAAACCACGCCTACGGCTGTCCCCTAACAGAGGCGGACCAAAGATTTCAAATAAAGTATTGTTTTTAACATTAGAACGAACGTTATTTTAATAAATCTTTACCAGTTCTTTAATTAATGAAAACCTACTCACTTTAAAATTAGGATAGCCTTCACAAGATTCCTTCTAACTCTAATTCTTAGGAAAAATGTTGTTTATTTTATTTTATTTCGTTATTCACGCTTAAACAGAGGCGGAGAGACGAACCAAAGATTTAAAATAATTAAAGTATGTTTTTAACATTAGAACGAACGTTATTTTAATAAATCTTTAGCATTTCTTTAATTAATGAAAACCTTCTCACTTTTAAAACAGTTTTTTTCCTTTTAAACAAACAACTCTAGTTCATAGGAAAAAACTTTGTTTTATTTTGTTTTATTTGCTTAATTCGTCTATTCCTTTAATAGATATTTGTTTTTTGTCAAGTTAAGATATAACCAGTCTTTTAAAATTAGTTTATACAAGTTTCCTTTTAAACAAAAAATCAGTAATACACAGGCCTTTATTTTATTTATTTGCTTAATTCGTCTATTCCTTTAATAGATATTTGTTTTTTGTCAAGTTAAGATATAACCAGTCTTTTAAAAATTAGTTTATACACGTTTTCCTTTTAAACAAAAAATCAGTAATACACAGGCCTTTATTTTATTTTATTTGCTTAATTCGTCTATTCTTTTAAACGGTCTTTGTTTTTTGTCAAGTTAAGACATCACGCTATGATGGCGGTATAAAAAATTAGGCAGACCTACGCAAGAGTCCTTTTAAACATAACTCTGTTTTGTTTTATTTACGCTTAATAACTTTATTTTACTCATTGATTTTGTCAATCTTAACTTCTAGCATGTTACATCAGTTAAAACGCACGTACGTGAGTACAAATATCTAACAGGACCGAGCCGTGTAATAAAATCAACACAGGATTTCTCTTTGATTTTCCATCCCGTGAGGTTTGTACTGTTATCTATTAATTGAAACAGACAACAGAGAAATGCAAATATCACAGCTCAGCATGTATCTGGGCGTCTGGCCTTATGATTACTGATGCGTTGTAACTCATTAGCAATCTAATTAGTTTTTGAGGGGGTCTGGCATCGTAAATTTTGTTAGGAGGTTAGTTAAAACCCGTAGATCAAAGCATAGACATTGTGGCTATTTTATGACGTAAACCTGCGTGTGTGAACTCTGTCAAAAGTTCGTTGGAATGGTTCACTGGATGGACAACACACACACACACACACATACTAAAACAAATCCTACATTTAAACATTTAGAGTTTTACAAAAGAAAAGTTTTAGAAGCACGCCGGGTATCTGATGAAAAACAGTATGATTAAACAACGATATGACTTTTGTTTTAACAAATACCTTTTTAGATCTTTCAAACCTAAAACCATGATGCTCTAAACAAACCAAGGATTAGAAGCAGTCAAATGATCCTCTGATGAACGCAAGACGCTTACAGAGTCTTTCTTTATGAATCAGAGTTAAATTAGACTACGAGTTAGTCGTCATAAGGTTGTATGCAACAAAACTAATTCCTACAAATGTCTCACAGAATCATTACAGCAGTTTAGACTTTCTCTCTTGCTTTAAAATTGGTATTATTAAACGTGTGTTTAAATGCACCATGTTTATTTTTTACACTATAATGTTTTATTTTATTAAAATTAAAACAACTGCTCTATATAGGGTTATTTTACTAAGATATGATCAAATAATTGACAGAGGAAATAGTTCAAATAATCGATAAGTCCTACTTATCAAACCTGTTGGATGTGTCTGACGGTTTGTGACAAATATCTTACTGATACAGACGTGCTAAGATGTTAAGTATGTGTGAAAGATGTGTAAAGTTCAATATTACCGTTAAAAATAGTAATATTGTAAATTATTATAAATTTTAAATGTGTAAAATTGTATATGTTGTTTTTACATTTTGTTGTTAAGAAATGTTTTCATTTTAATCTAGCATGTAGTTAATATATATGTACTGTATAAGAACAAATATACATTTTCACTTAAAACTTCTCTGTAAAATAATTACACCTACAGTTTTAAATATGTTTAAAAAGTTTTTAAACACATTGTGGGTCGCTAAAGCAAGTCATTAAATTAAACTTTAGTTTTATTCTTTAATTTCTTTAAAATAGCCTGATGATAATGAAGCCAAGTTTTTTTCTCACATGTGTAGATAATTCTTCGGATGTGTTTGTGACAAACACGTAATTTTTTACTTCAGAAAAGTTTTTCAAATGTATGACTGAACTTTTCTCATTTGACAGACCCGTGATGTTTAACAGTCGGAGGGAATACAAGTTGTTTTCATGAAACCTTTATCGATGTAAATTTCTCACCTAGAACACAAAACTTGTACATTTTGACCATTTTACTCTTTTGTAAGTAGCATGGCATTTGAAAAGGTTTACCAAAAAATTAAAGCAGCGTCTGTGTTTTCAACATGAAAGAGTTGTACAAGGCTATTTCAACTATCATCAGCATTTCTTTTTGATCCTAACAAACTGGTAATGAATTTTCTATGACAGGTTTTACAATGTACAGTTCTCATACTATGTGCGTAAATAGCTGTGTTACAACATTTATGATTATTTTTGAATGCCAACAGATTTTTGTTACGGATGTGGCACATCTAAGAATAATAATCTTGTGTAAATTATATTTTTTCTTACATCGTTAGTTTTAGTCATATTAGCAAGACTTCAGATGGTCGTTCACAATTTTTTGTTGGACCGTGTATGTTTTTAGGTGAAGACAACTCTTTGTGAGATGTCATCATAATAGGAATAAATTAAAATCATGAAATTAAGTAACAGCCTTTTGTCTTTGAGATATTTATTTTAGTGCAAACTGTCCACACATGAAGCATCAACACGAAAATCAAGTATTGCTGTCTTACCCTTAAAACTATTACAACTGAAACTATTGCACTGAAAGTTGTACATTCATTTAAGTTTGAGCATGTTAAATTTCCACGCTCTTGTAAAGAGTATTGATACATATCATCCACAATCATCCAAGAGACAAAATCACTAAGTATAGCAAGACAAGAAAATGTTTATAAAGCAGATAGAATTCAGGAACCTAAGCAGTTGTGAAAGTTTATTAAACGCGTATTTGTAAATTATGTTTTTTACTCCGCTGGATTTAGTCATATAGCTCAGATAACAGACGACACAATTCACGTTTCGTTTCTATGTCTGTATTGTTTTAAGGCTCCAACACAAATTTATGCTAATCCTTGCATGGGAAAGTGTGCATGACGAGTACATACTTAATCATTTAAGAAAATCATTGAACATTTGACTGAACTTTTTATTATTTTGACAAACCGCCAATTCAAATTACTTCCCTCGAGGCGCTTGTCCACAGAATCTTTTTCAACACTACGACATTAAAGAATGTTATCAGTCACTATCGCCAGCTTCTGTGACTCAAATTAAGCACATCTCTGGTGTGCATAAGCATGTACAATGGGTGCATGAGGTAAACATCTTTGTTTTTCCAATTCTGTCATATTTGTTAGATGTAATGTAAACAATATTTTGATAACTATGATGTTACATGTTTTTGTAAAGGTTATAGAAAGAATTCAAACATAATCTTTGCATAGGAATTATCTTTGCTAAAAGCGAATTGACTAAAATCATTGAATTACGAAATGCAAAAGTGTATACATCATTTAAGAAAAAGCGCTATAATGTATACAGAAATCCTCCTCTTGATCTATTGTGACTGACATTTTTACTAAAGCAGTCGATCAGGATTATGGATGAAGCGGCTCACATTTTGGTTGTCGGACTGCATAAGTCGTTACTATGACTGTGATGTAGGTGAGGCCTTCTCTCTGAGGGACATCAGCATTCAGTGTTTATAGAAATAAATGAAAATTAAGAAAAATTTCTTGAGAGTGTTTGACTAAGTCGGTATGGTTTAGCGGTTAGGATCATATCAGGTCCCATATGGTCTAGTGGTTAGGATACCTGGTTTTCACCCAGGTGACCTGGGTTCAACTCCTGGTGTGGGAAGTAATGTTTTGGGGGGTCGTGACCTAAGGGTTAGAGAGTCGGGCTCGTAATCCAAAGGGTAATGTTCACGGTGGGCGTGTGTGTGGGTGTGCGTGTGTGTTCACTGCTGTGTGTGGGCACTTTGGAGGGATTAAATGCAGAGCACGAATTCCGAGTATGGATCACCATTTATTTATATACATCTATTTGATGTGAGACCCCCATTAAGTTTAGACACGAAAATTAAGGCGTTCTGTTTTACACTTACAACTGAAACATATCTAAACATTGTGGTCAAAGCTACATATTCAGTAAGTTTGAGATTGTACACAGTATTGAAAAGGCTACAGACACAAAATATCAAGGATTTTATTTATTGTTTTGTGCACCCTATGTAACTCAAGAGTCCAAGTCACTAAGAAAAGTATCATATGAATACAGAAAACCCCTCGTGAGCATCTGGGTATATTTTGTAAACGTTGTTTTAAATTAGTTTTTTCTTACATCTAGAACTCATGTTCAGATAGCCGATGACAATGTGCACATTTTATTAGTCGTACTCATTTCTTTCAACATTACCGCTTGAGATTAAAGCCTAGGTAATGTGAACGCAATTAAGAAACATAGCAATATACCCTTTGAAAAAGTTATAGACACCGTCGTTTATACAGGAAATATGTTTGCACAGCAGAAACATGTATCGTCATAACAAAAACCTAATACTGAAATCCTCTCTTCTAAATATATTGTTAAAGTTGTAACGTTGCTTTTGATGGCCTGCCCCGCTAGACAGGCACGTGCAGAGGGGGGGGGGCGGTGGGTGCTTGAGCACCTGCCCCTTTTCCCCTTGATGCCCAAAGTGCCCTTTTGTCAAGCCAATTTTTTTTTTTTTTTTTTTTGTGATTAAACGCCCTTTTGTGAAGGCCTGCCCAGTCTAACTATTAGTAAAATTAATTAATAATAGTTTAGCGGTAAATTAAATTATCCACATGATGACCTTTCACCTGACGATCTCATCCGGGACGATCCCTCACTTTCAGACGTCTTTAGGGTGCCTTCAATAACGTCCGCGGCTGCCGGTAAGTGGAGTTCTCCGCGGAGCGGTGTGCTTGTAAACTTATATTATTGAATTATTATTATTTGACGAGAACGGCATGAAGAGATATTGCTGTGTGTAGTCTGTGGAAGCACGGTTAGCTCTGCAGCAAGGGGCTACAATATTTTTATTCAATGTTTTCCTAATGACAATTTTATGATTGGTTTATAAAGGCTACTACGAACACCCTTTTCCCATTTTATCACAGAATAATTCAGGAAATATATTTTATAGTTTCTATACTAAATGATATGTCAATCAGTACTGCATTTTTCATATAGTTTGTTTATTTATTACCTGAAAATAACTTGGAAAAACACACATAGACCATATATTTTCGCAATCTTTTATTGTCTTCACGTTTCATCAGTATTCAGCTCAGCTACAGCGATAGCCGCGTGAGTTTGTTCATATGCACGTCAGACGTTTCTGCGCGAGAGCGTCCTCTGGCTTCGAGTATGAAACATGCACTGCACGAGAGTGTCCAGCTCTCCTGATATTCATATCTCCTCATTTTGGATACGAATAAAACGTCAGGTCATGTCTCTTTTAATTTAAATCTAGAAACCTCTATGTGAAAACACCTGCTCGAGCTTGAATAAAGTGCCGGGGACAAATTTACATTTCTTAAAATTAATATTAAAAATGCAGCTAACGTAGTTCTACACACAGCAATTCAAACAAAGGTGCTTGTTCTCTTTCGTTCTTGCTGTTTAATTGGGAAAAGTTTAAAGCGCTTCGAGGTGCCTTGTTTTTTTAATGTTATCTGACTAAAAACTATTCATACTTTGAACTATTATTACAGTATTTATATAAAAAAACGTAGAGTGCCTTAAAAATAATTATCACAACACTGGTAAAACAGGCGTATACTGATTTTCTCAGTATAAATTTTTTTTTTTTTTATTCGTCCTCCGAATTATACTTATCAATCCTGTTTTTATAATCATTATCATTAAAAAAAAATGAATAAATTCAGAACAGGATTAGAATATTATTGTATTTTAAATAAGACAGGAATATTTTTTTCTACAACAACAACAGTAGTGTTTACAACAGCAAAACCACCATACCCTGTAAACACAATAACAATAATAATAATAATATAATTCCAGAGTAGTTAAGAGGTGCAAAAAATGTCTTTAACATTTAAACTTAAAATGGTCTTTTCTGTTCTGTGTTTCTTTCTCAAACCTGCGTCATGGCATTAGCTGCTGTATCAGTACAGAAGCATCCACTTCGATACACATATCAGCAAGCAGCACAGCCCTATTAAAAGCGTGCTCCATGTGCCCCTTTTATACTTTGAGCACCTGCCCCTCCAAAGGTCTCTGCACGGCCCTGCCGCTAGATGATACCAGTCTATGCATTTCATTGTTTTTAGATGAAGACTATTCTCAGAAACTGGTCAAACATGTCACGAGTGTTTGCAGGAAAACATTATAAGATAATAAAAGGGTAGTCCTTCTACAAGAGATTGTTTTAACTGAGATTGTGACGTACTGTAGAGCTTTTTTCGGGTCTGTCTACAAAGAGGCCACGAGACACAAGCCCCTCTCGATCTTACTATTTCTCTGTTACGTGTATATCTATTTCATTTAGAACACAAAGTTGCACATTACAAGTTCAAGATAGTGTGGAAACAGTATTTTCTTTGCACACGTCTCTAAACATGCCCTTAATAAATAAATCACAGATGTCATGTAGTTAATTCATTGAAAGGTGCATGTTTTTTTGACCGTTTTAGACGGTCTGCACCAGCACACAGACATATGTTTTAAATATTCATCTGACCAAAAGGTTTGATCCTGGGGAAACAGCGGCTGTGTGTTGTCATGATTGTCTTCAGAATTGAACCGCTTTTATTTAAACAATGCAACATGAAGCTACTGTATTCAACAGCACAGTCCCTTGAAATATTGCAGTATAGCTTTTTCCCTTCTAAATATCTAAATATGTATTTAGCTTAAATATTAGTTGTTAAGTGTTTACAAAGTTGTCATACCTGTTGTTGAATTTATAACATATATTTCACCAAACCTAGAGGACTGAAAATAGGTTTAGCATAAGTCCGCATTTCAGCCGTTAGCCTGAAAATGCAAGACAACTGAGATTTCATTACTGTGATAATCTACAGAATGCGAAACAAGCTCACAGTTACATTAGAGTTTTGGATTCTAGTTTATGTCGAATATTGTTTGTTACTGTTCCACAGGTTTAACACCTCATTACTTGAAGACACGTACTGTATAAATTATAAAGTTTTCTGCCGTCTCTGAAACCAGATCGGAAAAATTAGCTTGAGACTTAGTTGTAGTAGTATGAAAATCGTTATGTTTTTATCTTTCTATGTTTTGTTTGTGTTGTTCTGATCCGCGGTTTCATTTTTAACATCACAAATCGTATTGTATTGTCATGTGTGATTGTAAAAGTCGTGTGTGAGTGTCTTGTTGTATTTTTATTTTTGTTTTTTGCAAACAGTACCGCTGTAATGTTAGCGACCTCTTTGGGTGCTTGGCTTCTCTTTGTTCATATTCGTCAATTTTTATGTGAATTTGTTTGATTAAATGAAGTATTTAACAAAATTTTGGGGTAATGTGTGTGAATATAGAATGCCGCACAAGGCTCTTTGAAAATATTTGATCTTGAAATATCCATGTAGCAGTCGGAATCATTTAAGATTAATAATAATACAATTAACACATTAACATTTTACAGGATATGTGAATGTGAGTTCTTGCCTGTTTTGTACATTATTAAATTAAAATAATTCTATTAAACAGGGTGCATTTACCAGCAAGATCATTCTAATGACTTGTTCAAAAGAAAACATAAAATTGTTTAAGAGATAATAATCTCACTGAATGTATCAAAGCATCCAATGTGTATGACTACTGAAGGCGCCACATCCTTGTTTTTTCACATCCACAGGTCCTACCTACGTTCAAAATTTGGTATTCGGCCACATAGTTAACCGGAGAAGACATTGTAGTCTCCTGTTACAATGGCTGGTGTTGTTCCAAACAGTCCTGAAACATCTAGAAGAATGATAGATCTTGACAGCATGGTCAACGGAGCTACTGCAACAACTTGTTGATCAAAACATTATCTACAGTATATGGATCAACTTCAACAATCCAATTTGTCTGAGCTCTGCAATTTTTCTACTAATAACGCTTCGACGGATCTGAACCATAACCGGAAATTGAAGCTGAAATTGAAATTGCACAAGGAGTGGACAGTCCGGATCGGCGACAATCGTTTAGGGAACAAAGTTTATCTCTTGGAGAGATTTGAATTCTGAACAGGATGTCTGACGCTACGCAAAAGGTGATGGAGCGTGACCGGAGTTCTGCCGCAACTACAGATGATCAGCTGAGGTGCGGCTGCCCCGCAGGGAAAACATGTCATTTAATTGACTTCATAGACACTGCGTACAAGCCGCATTACCGAGGACAGATGATTAAACTGATGCAAACGGTCATCGAGCATACTTGCGATCCTAATCATGATTGTACGGAAGATACCAAGCGTGTAAAAAATCTCAAGAATGAAATGGTCTTTGTAAGAAGCCTAAAAAATACCCCGTGGCCTGATTTGACTAGCATGTTTATTTACAGCAAAGAGACGGTCTGTATAACCACCAGAGAAATTCTGGATGTGATGACTGAACGTAGGGATCAGATGGGAATTCACGAGGTTCTCTGTCTGTGTACGTGTGTAACAGATTTATGCTCATCGCTGGTTGCAAAAAAATTTGAATCCGTGATATGTGAAATTATTGAAACGCAGGTCAATTTCATTTTACACAAAAACGTATTGGCCGTCAGAGATTTTCTTTTCTGGCTAGACCACTGTGTGTAACGGTGATTTGGTCATTTTCTTCACTAATTCAATGTATGTTCATCGATATATTGTTGAAATAAAAGCTTGAATCAACTCGTTATCGTTTACAAGTCTTTTTAATTTCAAACAATTGAATAAAAAAGAAAATGAGGAGCTAAATAGAATGTACGAATGTAGACAGAAATAATTATCTCATGACATTATCTTGTATCTTATATCTGATATAAACTAGGATAGTATTAATAATATAATGTAAATGCCTTCTCCGGTTAACTATGTGGCCGAATACCAAAGTTTGAACGTAGGTAGGACCTGTGGGTGTGAAAAAACAAGGATGTGGCGCCTTCAGTAGTCATAAACATTGGATGCTTTGATACATTCAGTGAGATTATTATCTCTTAAACAATCTTATGTTTTCTTTTGAACAAGTCATTAGAATGATCTTGCTGGTAAATGCACCCTGTTTAATAGAATTATTTTAATTTAATAATGTACAAAACAGGCAAGAACTCACATTCACATATCCTGTAAAATGTTAATGTGTTAATTGTATTATTATTAATCTTAAATGATTCCGACTGCTACATGGATATTTCAAGATCAAATATTTTCAAAGAGCCTTGTGCGGCATTCTATATTCACACACATTACCCCAAAATTTTGTTAAATACTTCATTTAATCAAACAAATTCACATAAAAATTTACGAATATGAACAAAGAGAAGCCAAGAACCCAAAGAGGTCGCTAACATTACAGCGGTACTGTTTGCAAAAAACAAAAATAAAAATACAACAAGACACTCACACACGAATTTTACAATCACACATGACAATACAATACGATTTGTGATGTTAAAAATGAAACCGCGGATCAGAACAACACAAACAAAACATAGAAAGATAAAAACACAACGATTTTCATACTACTACAACTAAGTCTCAAGCTAATTGTTCCGATCTGGTTTCAGAGACGGCGGAAAACTTTATAATTTATACAGTACGTGTCTTCAAGTAATGAGGTGTTAAACCTGTGGAACAGTAACAAACAATATTCGACATAAACTAGAATCCAAAACTCTAATGTAACTGTGAGCTTGTTTCGCATTCTGTAGATTATCACAGTAATGAAATCTCAGTTGTCTTGCATTTTCAGGCTAACGGCTGAAATGCGGACTTATGCTAAACCTATTTTCAGTCCTCTAGGTTTGGTGAAATATATGTTATAAATTCAACAACAGGTATGACAACTTTGTAAACACTTAACAACTAATATTTAAGCTAAATACATATTTAGATATTTAGAAGGGAAAAAGCTATACTGCAATATTTCAAGGGACTGTGCTGTTGAATACAGTAGCTTCATGTTGCATTGTTTAAATAAAAGCGGTTCAATTCTGAAGACAATCATGACAACACAGCCGCTGTTTCCCCAGGATCAAACCTTTTGGTCAGATGAATATTTAAAACATATGTCTGTGTGCTGGTGCAGACCGTCTAAAACAGTCAAAAAAACATGCACCTTTCAATGAATTAACTACATGACATCTGTGATTTATTTATTAAGGGCATGTTTAGAAACGCGTGCAAAGAAAATACTGTTTCCACACTATCTTCAACTTGTAATGTGCAACTTTGTGTTCTAAATGAAATAGATATACACGTAACAGAGAAATAGTAAGATCGAGAGGGGCTTGTGTCTCGTGGCCTCTTTGTAGACAGACCCGAAAAAAGCTCTACAGTATGTCACAATCTCAGTTAAAACAATCTCTTGTAGAAGGACTACCCTTTTATTATCTTATAATGTTTTCCTGCAAACACTCGTGACATGTTTGACCAGTTTCTGAGAATAGTCTTCATCTAAAAACAATGAAATGCATAGACTGGTATCATCTAGCGGGGCAGGCCATCAAAAGCAACGTTACAACTTTAACAATATATTTAGAAGAGAGGATTTCAGTATTAGGTTTTTGTTATGACGATACATGTTTCTGCTGTGCAAACATATTTCCTGTATAAACGACGGTGTCTATAACCTTTTCAAAGGGTATATTGCTATGTTTCTTAATTGCGTTCACATTACCTAGGCTTTAATCTCAAGCGGTAATGTTGAAAGAAATGAGTACGACTAATAAAATGTGCACATTGTCATCGGCTATCTGAACATGAGTTCTAGATGTAAGAAAAAACTAATTTAAAACAACGTTTACAAAATATACCCAGATGCTCACGAGGGGTTTTCTGTATTCATATGATACTTTTCTTAGTGACTTGGACTCTTGAGTTACATAGGGTGCACAAAACAATAAATAAAATCCTTGATATTTTGTGTCTGTAGCCTTTTCAATACTGTGTACAATCTCAAACTTACTGAATATGTAGCTTTGACCACAATGTTTAGATATGTTTCAGTTGTAAGTGTAAAACAGAACGCCTTAATTTTCGTGTCTAAACTTAATGGGGGTCTCACATCAAATAGATGTATATAAATAAATGGTGATCCATACTCGGAATTCGTGCTCTGCATTTAACCCCTCCAAAGTGCTCACACACAGCAGTGAACACACACGCACACCCAAACATGTTGGTTTTTGTGGTTTACGGGGACTCTCCATAGGCGTAATGGTTTTTATACTGTACAAACTGTATGTGCTATTGCCCTACACCTACCCTACACCTAAACTTAGCCCTCACAGGAGACTGTGTGCATTTTTAGATTTTCAAAAAAACACCATTTAGTATGTTTTTTAAGCCTTTTGAATTACGGGGACATAGGCAGTGTCCTCATAAAACACCTTCATATTGTAAAACCTCTGTCATACCCATGTCATTAAACAAATTTGTGTCCTCATAAACCACATAAACCCGCACACACACATGCCCGCCCGCCATGAACATTACCTTTGGATTACGAGCCCGACTCTCTAACCCTTAGGTCACGACCTCCCAAAACATTACTTCCCACACCGGGAGTTGAACCCGGGTCACCTGGGTGAAAACCAGGTATCCTAACCGCTAGACCATATGGGACCTGATATGATCCTAACCGCTAAACCATACCGACTTAGTCAAACACTCTCAAGAAATTTTTCTTAATTTTCATTTATTTCTATAAACACTGAATGCTGATGTCCCTCAGAGAGAAGGCCTCACCAACATCACAGTCATAGTAACGACTTATGCAGTCCGACAACCAAAATGTGAGCCGCTTCATCCATAATCCTGATCGACTGCTTTAGTAAAAATGTCAGTCACAATAGATCAAGATGAGGATTTCTGTATACATTATAGCGCTTTTTCTAAATGATGTATACACTTTTGCATTTCGTAATTCAATGATTTTAGTCAATTCGCTTTGAGCAAAGATAATTCCTATGTAAAGATTATGTTTGAATTCTTTCTATAACCTTTAAAAAAACATGGAACATCATAGTTATCAAAATATTGTTTACATTACATTTAACAAATATGACAGAATTGGAAAAACAAAGATGTTTACCTCATACACCCATTGTACATGCTTACGCACACCAGAGATGTGCTTAATTTGAGTCACAGAAGCTGGCGATAGTGACTGATAACATTCTTTAATGTCGTAGTGTTGAAAAAGATTCTGTGGACAAGCGCCTCGAGGGAAGTAATTTGAATTGGCGGTTTGTCAAAATAATAAAAAGTTCAGTCAAATGTTCAATGATTTTCTTAAATGATTAAGTATGTACTCGTCATGCACACTTTCCCATGCAAGGATTAGCATAAATTTGTGTTGGAGCCTTAAAACAATACAGACATAGAAACGAAATGTGAATTGTGTCGTCTGTTATCTGAGCTATATGACTAAATCCAGCGGAGTAAAAAACATAATTTACAAATACGCGTTTAATAAACTTTCACAACTGCTTAGGTTCCTGAATTCTATCTGCTTTATAAACATTTTCTTGTCTTGCTATACTTAGTGATTTTGTCTCTTGGATGATTGTGGATGATATGTATCAATACTCTTTACAAGAGCGTGGAAATTTAACATGCTCAAACTTAAATGAATGTACAACTTTCAGTGCAATAGTTTCAGTTGTAATAGTTTTAAGGGTAAGACAGCAATACTTGATTTTTCGTGTTGATGCTTCATGTGTGGACAGTTTGCACTAAAATAAATATCTCAAAGACAAAAGGCTGTTACTTAATTTCATGATTTTCATTTATTCCTATTATGATGACATCTCACAAAGAGTTGTCTTCACCTAAAAACATACACGGTCCAACAAACAATTGTGAACGACCATCTGAAGTCTTGCTAATATGACTAAAACTAACGATGTAAGAAAAAATATAATTTACACAAGATTATTATTCTTAGATGTGCCACATCCGTAACAAAAATCTGTTGGCATTCAAAAATAATCATAAATGTTGTAACACAGCTATTTACGCACATAGTATAAGAACTGTACATTGTAAAACCTGTCATAGAAAATTCATTACCAGTTTGTTAGGATCAAAAAGAAACGCTGATGATAGTTGAAATAGCCTTGTACAACTCTTTCATGTTGAAAACACAGACGCTGCTTTAATTTTTTGGTAAATCTTTTCAAATGCCATGCTACTTACAAAAGAGTCAAATAGTCAAAATGTACAAGTTTTGTGTTCTAGGTGAGAAATTTACATCGATAAAGGTTTCATGAAAACAACTTGTATTCCCTCCGACTGTTAAACATCACGGGTCTGTCAAATGAGAAAAGTTCAGTCATACATTTTAAAAACTTTTCTGAAGTAAAAAATGACATGTTTGTCACAAACACATCCGAAGAATTATCTACACATGTGTGAAAAACACTTGGCTTCATTATCATCAGGCTATTTTAAAGAAATTAAAGAATAAAACTAAAGTTTAATTTAATGACTTGCTTTAGCGACCCACAATGTGTTTAAAAACTTTTTAAACATATTTAAAACTGTAGGTGTAATTATTTTACAGAGAAGTTTTAAGTGAAAATGTATATTTGTTCTTATACAGTACATATATATTAACTACATGCTAGATTAAAATGAAAACATTTCTTAACAACAAAAAGTAAAAACAACATATACGATTTTACACATTTAAAATTTATAATAATTTACAATATTACTATTTTTAACGGTAATATTGAACTTTACACATCTTTCACACATACTTAACATCTTAACACATCTGTATCAGTAAGATATTTGTCACAAACCGTCAGACACATCCAACAGGTTTGATAAGTAGGACTTATCGATTATTTGAACTATTTCCTCTGTCAATTATTTGATCATATCTTAGTAAAATAACCCTATATAGAGCAGTTGTTTTTATTTTAATAAAATAAAACATTATAGTGTAAAAAATAAACATGGTGCATTTAAACACACATTTAATAATACCAATTTTAAAGCGAGAGAGAAAGTCTAAACTGCTGTAATGATTCTGTGAGACATTTGTAGGAATTAGTTTTGTTGCATACAACCTTATGACGACTAACTCGTAGTCTAATTTAACTCTGATTCATAAAGAAAGACTCTGTAAGCATCTTGCGTTCATCAGAGGATCATTTGACTGCTTCTAATCCTTGGTTTGTTTAGAGCATCATGGTTTTAGGTTTGAAAGATCTAAAAAGGTATTCGTTAAAACAAAAGTCATATCGTTGTTTAATCATACTGTTTTTCATCACATACCCGGTGTGCTTCTAAAACTCTTCTTTTATAAAACTCTAAATGTTTAAATGTAGGATTTGTTTTATTATGTGTGTGTGTGTGTGTGTGTGTGTGTGTGTGTGTGTGTGTGTGTTGTCCATCCAGTGAACCACTCCAACGAACTTTTGACAGAGTTCACACACGCAGGTTTACGTCATAAAATAGCCACAATGTCTATGCTTTGATCTACGGGTTTTAACTAACCTTCTAACAAAATTTACGATGCCAGACCCCCTCAAAAACTAATTAGATTGCTAATGAGTTACAACGCATCAGTAATCATAAGGCCAGACGCCCAGATACATGCTGAGCCGTGATATTTGCATTTCTCTGTTGTCTGTTTCAATTAATAGATAACAGTACAAACCTCACGGGATGGAAAATCAAAGAGAAATCCTGTGTTGATTTTATTACACGGCTCGGTCCTGTTAGATATTTGTACGCGCGTACGTGCGTTTTAACTGATGTAACATGCTAGAAGTTAAGATTGACAAAATCAACGAGTAAAATAAAGTTATTAAGCGTAAATAAAACAAAACAGAGTTATGTTTAAAAGGACTCTTGCGTAGGTCTGCCTATTTTTTTATACCGCCATCATAGCGTGATGTCTTAACTTGACAAAAAACAAAGACCGTTTAAAAGAATAGACGAATTAAGCGAATAAAATAAAATAAAGGCCTGTGTATTACTGATTTTTTGTTTAAAAGGAAAACGTGTATAAACTAATTTTTAAAAGACTGGTTATATCTTAACTTGACAAAAAACAAATATCTATTAAAGGAATAGACGAATTAAGCAAATAAATAAAATAAAGGCCTGTGTATTACTGATTTTTTGTTTAAAAGGAAACTTGTATAAACTAATTTTAAAAGACTGGTTATATCTTAACTTGACAAAAAACAAATATCTATTAAAGGAATAGACGAATTAAGCAAATAAAACAAAATAAAACAATGTTTTTCCTATGAACTAGAGTTGTTTGTTTAAAAGGAAAAAACTGTTTTAAAAGTGAGAAGGTTTTCATTAATTAAAGAACTGCTAAAGATTTATTAAAATAACGTTCGTTCTAATGTTAAAAACATACTTTAATTATTTTAAATCTTTGGTTCGTCTCTCCGCCTCTGTTTAAGCGTGAATAACGAAATAAAATAAAATAAACAACATTTTTCCTAAGAATTAGAGTTAGAAGGAATCTTGTGTAGGCTATCCTAATTTTAAAGTGAGTAGGTTTTCATTAATTAAAGAACTGGTAAAGATTTATTAAAATAACGTTCATTCTAATGTTAAAAACAATACTTTATTTTAAATCTTTGGTCCGCCTCTGTTAGGGGACAGCCGTAGGCGTGGTTTGGTAACCCGGGATTCCAGGCCTCCAACCTCATTTGGAGTTTGGCTGCGATAGAGAGCGGACGAAGTCTCGGATCAGCGCTAGACACACGGGGCTCTTTGTCTTTACGTTTTTTCTGTCATGACTAACTTGTAACGACAGACTAGGAGATTTTGACTACTGCTGGATAGTGTTGTTTTAACGATGTTCGTTTATTTAAAGACTCTTTTTACTTTTAAACTGTATGGTCTTTAAACTGTAACACGGTAAGATAAGACACCATTTTCTAGTGTTTGCTGCTTTTTTGTGAATAAAACACTTCTTCTTTAACTCTGTCAAACTATAGAAAGAAAACTAATGTTTTATTTTCTAGCTTTGCCAAACAACGTTTTTCCCTACAAGCCGTGTTGTAGGTAAAAAACAAATCATTGCACGTTTTACACAATGTGAAAAACACTTTAATAAAAACATCCCTTTAACACAATTTCACCATTTAAAGTTTAAAATCACATAACAACAACCCCCACACACACAGTCATATAAATTTCTTAAACACACTGGACTGAATAATCAACTCCTCATCTAGATGGTGGGGGTGGATGGGGGGTGTACAACAGGTGTCCAGACCAGATGTCCAGTTATGGTGGGAGGGATTGTGCGCTTACTGGGTGGGATTTTTATGAGGGGCAATAAAATCTTTTGCGACAAGGTGCCCTGTACTCTCTCTCACTCCTGCCTAGTTCCCCGCTGTAAAGGGAATGAGGGGGAAATAATATTACCAGTTATGTCTGATGCTGCAGGTGAGTGGTATAATGTCTTAATCATAGAAACGAAGTGTTCACCGAAGCCGAAACATTGCAGAACCGCCCACATATAATTCCACTCTAGCCTGTCAAAGGCTTTTTCTGCATCAAGTGAAAAGACCACACAAGGTGTTGGGTGGGAGTCCGCAAAGTCAAGAATATGAAGGAGTCGATGCATATTGTCAGATGCATTGTTTGGTCCTCCTTGATCAGACTGTGAATTACCTTCTCCAAACGAGAAGCAAACACTTTAGCATAGATTTTTAGATCACATGGGATAAGCGAAATCGGTCTGTAGCTGGAACAATCTAATGGATCTTTCCCTTTTTTAAGAAGTAATGAAATCAGTGATGTTTTTTGATCTCTATGAAATGCCTCATGTTCAATTGCAAAATTAAATGAGTTAAGCATAAGTATCCCTACCAAATCCCAAATTTCTAAATATAATTCAGGGGGGAGACCATCAAGACCCGGTGATTTGCCCTTTTGAAGGCTCTTTAGAGAGACGTGAAGTTCCTCCAGACTTAATGGGGCCTCCAAAGATTCTTAATCCATCTGTGAGATCCGAGGCAGTTCCAATTTATCTAAATACTGCTTACAAATTGGTTCATCAAAATCTGTTTCGGCTTTATACAGATTTGTGTAAAAACCTTTAAATATGTCATTAATTGCCACAGGGTTCGTGGTGACCTGATCATCCGATGATTTTATTGCGCTAATATATGCCTTAGACTCGCATTCTTTCAACCTAAGGGCCAATAAATGACTAGGTCTCTCTGATTCAAAATAATATTTTTGTCTAGTCCTATGTAAAATAAATTCTGCCTTTGAATGTGAAAGTAAATCATATTCTTCTTTTAAAGAGGACAGCTGTGTAGCCTGTTGCTCAGTAAAATGTTGTTTTTGTAGGTTTTGTAATGATTGGATTTTATTTTCTAATTGTGTAAACTGGTGAGTTCTCGCTTTGGCAAGAGTAGAAGAGAAAGATATACAGAAACCTCGTATAGCACACTTAGTCGTTTCCCACAGTATTTGAGGATTCACATCAGAGGGCATATTAATTTCAAGAAAGTCCTTAATATATTCTTTTAGAGAGGTAATAAAAGTCTGATTACTTAATAATGATATGTTAAAGCGGGTCCCCATCTAGGGGACTTGGCTTTGACATCGGAAAGAGGAACACTGCACAACATAGCAGAATGATCAGATAATAAAATTGGTAATATAGATATAGAGGAATTAGATTAAATTAAAGATGGGCTGAGAAATATGTAATCTATCCTAGAGAAAGTCTTGTGTCTATTAGAAAAAAAGTGAAGTCCTTAGCTTTAGTATTCTGAATTCTCCATAAATCGATAAAGTTGAGCTCAGTGATAAATTTATTTAATAATTTAGAGGATGGATTGACTGTTGTATCAGATTGAGATTTATCTAAAGCAGGATTTATGACAGCATTAAAATCACCACCCACCACTAGAGGGCAATCAAAATGTAAGGAATGCACTGTCTGTCTCATTCGGACCATAAATAGAGACTAATGCTAACCTATTATTATATATTTTGCATCGGATAAAAACAAATCTACCCTTCTCATCACTACCAAGGTGTTCAATTGTTAAATTTAAATCCCTGTTAACAAAGATAAGCACCCCCTTAGTTTTATTTTGAGCGCAGGAAAAAGCTATTAATTTGTAATACTTATTCTGGAAACGTGCCACGTCAGATTGTTTTAAATGTGTCTCTTGTATTAAGGCACAGGAGATAGATTTAAGGTGTAAATATTCTAATACATGGGTTCTTTTAACAGCAGAATTTAAACCATTCACATTCATTGATAAAATATTTAAAGTATGCATTGAATAGTCATAATCCCAAGATTGTACACAATAAATGCAAAAAAAAAAAAACAACAAGAAGCACTTCCATTCCGTAAATAACATGTAAACACTGATGTGCATTTTAGATACCAAACCTCCTATATGAAAAATCCCTTTAGAAGTAATGTAAAATAGATAAAAGTATAAATGTCTGCTGTAAAAAACAAAAACAACATAAAAATGTGAACAACCGACAACCATAAACAAAGAACAACTCAGACTGCACATTACCGAGAACATAGGTCTGACTGAGCAACAAAAAACGGTGATAGGTCGTGACCGATCCACTCCAACGCAAGACATGTCTCCCGAAAGGCTCACACAGCCAAAAAAAAAAAAAAATATATATATATATATTTTTTTTTTATTATTAATTAAACCTACTCTCCATTAGTCCCCTCCAAAACAGAAAAATGGAGTGTCAGTCTTACCAGAAAAGAGATCGTTGTACCGGATAAATAAGGACAATATCCCAGTAGGAGAGAAGAAAACGCAAACAATAGGTTTAGCAAGCATCCATGTTCATCCTGCCATCATCCCCTTCTGGGCAGCTAGGGCCAAGTCCATCCCGGCCGTCACGCCCCTCCCGTCGAATTGGAGAAACAGCGGCCGCTGCTCCCCCGTCGTCCCCCTGCAGAGCTGCGGCATACGACTGCTGAGACATGGAGCTGATAAAATCCTCCGCTTTCTGAGGGGAATCGTAGCTTCTCTGTTCCCCTTTGTGCCGTAGATTAATTACCGCTGGATAGATGAGGAAGGGCTGGAGACCAAGTGCTGTCATCTTCTTCAAAACCGGACCAAATGCCTTTCTCCTGATTGCTGTAGCCGGACTAAAGTCAGGAAAAAACAGCAGTGTGACATTGTTCTGTGCGCACTTCACCGGATACGCCTGCCGAGCACCTTTCAGGATATCTGATCTGTCATGCCATCTCAGTACATGGAAGATGAGAGTGCGCGGCCGATCGGAGCCCCTTCCTCCGTCATACACGCGATGCGCCCGATCAATCTCGATGTCACGGCCCCTCAAGGAAGGAATCCACTTGGAAAGATTAGCTCGGAGGAAACTAGCTGCATCTGGACCTTCCATCCCTTCTGGGAGCCCCACCAGTCTAACGTTGTTCCTCCTAGACCGGTCCTCCATATCTGTCATCTTCTCGGTGAGTCGCTCCAGCTGATCCTTTAAATCCGTAACTGTTCTCTTATCTTCACGCGCCGCTGCCTGTACAGAATCAACGCGCTCACGTGTCTGCTTCGTTTTGGTAGCTATGGCTTCAAACTCCTCTCTTAGCTCTTCAACAGACATATTGGTCGCTTGTATGTCCTCACACAGTTCGCGCAATGCTGGAATCAGCACAGAGTCCATCGCATCTTGTACCGCCGATTTCACAACCGAATTCAAAGTGCTTTGGTGTTCTTTAAATGCTAGTTCAATGCGGTTAGCAATAGCACTGTCCAGGTCTTCACTGGAGATGGCTGAATCTCTGAATTTTTTCTTCATTGGCGATTGCTCAATCTCTATTTTCCGATCTCCTTTGTCTGACTTAGTACTCATGATGGGTCTAATGCAGAGTGGTTCAAATTTTACTGACAGGATCGCAAAATATTTGGCAAAGTGAGCGGAGCGAAAAACTAAGCCTGCATCACCGTCGAGGGGTCACGTGATCCCCCCAACTTTTGTGTTCTTGTTGTCCTTCCCTCTCCCCCTCCCTTTTGATTGAACCTTGAGATGTTGAGTATGTGTCTGTTGTTTTGTTTTGTTTTATTTTGGATATTATGTTGTGTTGTGTGTGAAAAAAAAAATAAAACATTGTTGATAACAAAAAAAATAAATAAAGTCAGTCTGGTTAGTAATAAGTGAAGTTGGTAATGCTGTTTGTGGAGTTGTTTAAGCCTCCTCTGCTAAGATCTTCAGAGATTTAATGTCTTTTATCTTCAGTTGATTGCATCAAAGGCTGTGGCTAAAGTCAGTTGTAGTTCTTGAGTTTCTGTTTGTCTCTTTTTTCCGTTCTCTTCTTTTCTTCAGTGATTTAGCTTGTTAACAAGCTTAGTCAAGCTGAGAGGACTCTATAAATAATTTAAGAAGATTTTGTGGCTCAGATAAGGTCCAGTGTGGTTTATCTCTTTGCTCTAGGCTGACATGTGGCATTGCTATGGCCTGCTTTTGGCCCAGATCTGGCAAACAGGAGCGGTCCGCACAAGTGCCATCATTCCACACCACATGTGGGCCCCCACACAGCAGGAGATTCCTAGGCGGATCCGCCTTCAAGTCGCCAAACCCGCGTGACTGTCACATTCGTTTTGGCACCGCCCAGAGGATCAGCTCCGCCTCCGGGCGCCGCCGTAAATTCTACTGTCAATCAGCGGATCCTGAGCGGACCCATGTCGGATCCGCGGACGCGGACGCGCCTTTACTGTAACGGTTGAACCACAGTACAACCAAGAGCCGAGCAGAGACGAGACGGGATTCATATCAGTGGAGACTTTCTTTGCAGGGACACGGTTGCGCTGAACCATCTTGAGTAAGTTTATTGATGTATCGATATCATCATGTATATTAATGACTGTAATGACGTTGTTTGATATTAGGACAACTTTAGCATGTTCACTCGTGGATAATGGTTTAGCGCTAGCTTCTAGCTAGCTGTGCATTGTTAAGTTTGCATTTTGGCAATTTTGGTCTCATGTGTAGTGTCTATCTGCCATCCGCTTTATAATGAGAATTAAGCTTCGGCATTTTAATCACCGTTTGAGTCGGTTCAGATAACTAATGGGTATTGGCGCCTTTTTGAACGTCAAAAAGTACGGGCTTATCTGCTAATGTTAGCTACGACTATTAACGTTAACGTTACTTCAAACCATCCAGCAAATAGACGGTCCGTAGGGTGATTTAACTATCATTTTACACACAGTTTAACAAGAAAACAAAACGCTGAGTGAATATTACTAGCTACGTTTTTCATGTTGGTTTTGAGCGCTATATGCACTAACCGGGAAAATGGTTTAACCTCTTAACCTGCGGCCCTATTTTTGAGATTTTTTTGAAAACGACATAACGTTACCCCAATAAAAATGTCTGCAGCTCTTAAACCCTATGGTCTATATTCATAAATCTGGTCTTATTTTAAACTAGAACTTGTAATTTTGTTACCCAAGAGTCATAATAACTCGAAGTAGTATAGGAACAGAGTAAAACAAGCTAAAATATACATGTAACGTTAAGTGACTCACGTTTTTTTTTATTGAAATAAACTTAGGGAAAAATGTATGAGACTTTTAATGTTAAGGGCCTGAAAATAACCTAAATATAAAACTGAATGTCTGATCATGTTTTGATTCAAATTTGAGGATGATTCTCTCAAAAATGTAGCTTCTGTAAGCTTTTATGTCAAGAAAAGTCTAGGCGTCCTTTCAAAAAGGCCCTTTATTTCAGAACATTTGTAATTGTAAAGAGTAGATTTTCATTCAAATAAAAAAGCATTAAACTGCTAATTATAATGGATATACAGTTACTGAAAAACTAAAGCAACTATTTACAGAATTTACAAAGTGTACAGAGATCTGGGAGGGTTTAACTTGAGAGGAAGAGTCCAAAGTACAGGGGATATCGTCAGAATACTGATTAGAATCGATATTTCATTGAAAATGGACATGGTTGATTACTCCAACTCAAAACGCTCATGCAAACAAAGGAGGATTTTTCCCCCCTATTTTTTCGTTGTTTTGGATTAAAAAGTGGGATGCATTTTGAAGAGTGGACCCTTACACTGACATGTTTGCTGGTGTTTCTTGGATTCGTCCGGTCTGATCTGAACGATAGGAGATGAAAGATGAGTACTGCGTTTATTATGTTGACGTTTAAATGGCTGGTCCTTTAGGATGTCATTTAACCCTTTCCTCTCTGGTGTATTTATTGCAAAAACAAGTTCAGAACATGAATCTTGAGTGTTTTAGCTTTCAAATGATGCATAGTTTGTGAAAGTTGATTGAATATTTTGAATATATCTATGGCAGCAGGTGTCAGTATACTGCTGTTCCCATGTCAATGCATGATTAAATGCATGATTAAAAAATATCTAAACACCTTTTGATTGTCCTACGTCAACAACAGCCAATGGCTTTTATATAAGCCTTCCTTCAATTTGTGTTACCAAGTGCAGAGAACAAAACATTAACCAAAAAAATAATCACAAAATTGTGCACATCATTAAAAGTGTAGGCTATTGTAGGATATCTGACAGGTTTGAATTAAAGGTCAAAATAATACTAGTTTCTCATGACATAATATTGTTCCAAATCCAATCCAATGATTCAAATCACAAGGCCTGTTATACATCAAACAAATATTAGGTCTTCCTATGAAATTAATACCAACTTTTTTTTTTTAGATACATTTTTTATTGTTAAATGAATACAAACTTAATATAATTATTTTCAAACAAACAAAGGAAATGTCAAGGCCAAGCAGAAAACATGTCCCAACTGGATTGAGTTTTTTTTTTTAAACATTCATTTTCAGTGTAAATCTAGACCTATTCATGGGGCCAAATCAAGAAGTGCATCCCACAATTTCAATGTTGCTATATTTCTCTGTTCTTGTAGTTTGTAGCAATGAAACAGACAACACCACCAGTCAACAATGTATTTATTTAAATACAACATTAGAAACAATGATCAATTTTACACATCTGATTTCAACCTGTCTTCTTGAAATGTCTCCTAGAACAAAGATGAATAGAAAGACTGGGCCTGTCTCCTTATCAACCTTAAGACGAAGGACACGTGTAGACGTTCAAAAAAGGCTTCATCAAATTAGGACAGACATGACTGATATGGACATGACAGGAATAGGGGCAGATGACAGAGTTCTTTCTGAGAACACTGTCCCACCCTCTTCAGCTGCACATGCAATGCCAGAGGTGCAAGTTGTTACTGAAGAGGACATGGAATTGGAGGCAGATTTTGATGATGTGCATTGTGATTGGTGTGATGGGGATGGGACATCAGGTTCGGATTCTGAAAATGATGATGACCTAACATCACTTTCCGATAACATTGCCAACTGGGCAGTGAGTTTTGGCATTTCCATCGTTGCCCTGACTGCACTGTTGAGTATACTCCATGTAACCCATCCCAATCTGCCAAAGGATGGTAGGACACTTCTCAAGACGAAAACGCATTATGCTATTCAGGAGAAAGCTGGGGGGAACTACCATCACTTTGGCATCCTTTCCTCCTTGAAGGCCACTATAAGCAAATATGCGAAAACACTGGCAGAGGGCATGACATTGGGGCTGCAGATTAATATAGATGGTCTACCTTTATTTAAAAGTTCCACTGTACAGCTGTGGCCCATCCTTGGCTTACTGGTTACCATCCCCATGAAGGAACCTGTGGTCATTGGGGCATACTGTGGACCAAAAAACCTAGTTCGGCCACAGAGTTCCTATCTGATTTTGTCAATGAACTACAGGAGCTAGAGGCTGGGTTTTGCTTAGGAGATAAGAACCTTAAAATTGAGCTTCACACGGTAGTCTGTGATGCCCCTGCACGGGCCTTTGTGAAAAAAACAAAGGCCCATAATGCTTACCATGGGTGCGATAAGTGCCTACACCCAGGGCAATACCAGAACCGGCGTATGACGTTCCCTGGACCAGAGCGCCCCCAGAGAACTGACATCTCATTCAACCTGATGGTTGATGAACTACACCACCACGAGGGGCCACATCCATTTAAAAACATCAAGGTTGGCATGGTATCGCAGTTTCCCTTGGATTATATGCATCTAGTGTGTTTGGGCGTCGTAAGGAAACTGCTCCAGACCTGGCTCCGGGGTCCATTAACAGTAAGACTGCCGGCATTAATAGTAGACAGGATGTCAGGCAAACTCCAGTCAATGAGGCCCTACGTGCCAATTGAGTTTGCCCGGAGACCACGGTCGCTTAGGGAGTTGGACCGTTGGAAGGCGACTGAATTCCGACAGTTCTTACTGTACACTGGCCCTGTGGTGCTGGCGGGATTCCTGGACCGGAACATGTACTACAATTTCATGCTCCTGTCAACTGCTATATCCATGTTGGTAAGCCCTGAACATCTCAACCTTGCTGACTATGCTGGACAAATGCTAAAATCTTTTGTAAACCATTTTGGTGAGCTGTATGGGACAGACCAGATTGTGTACAATGTCCACTGTCTGGTCCACTTGGCAGATGAGGTGAAGAGGCATGGCTGTCTGGACTCTTTTTCAGCGTTCCCATATGAGAACCACCTCGGGAAAATAAAAAAACTCATTAGAAAACCTGAGTTCCCTCTAGCTCAGCTCATTCGGCGCCTTTCGGAGGTTACAGCTACCAAATTGGTTGCTGATGCAGACATTACACTGAAAAGGGAGCATTTTGTGGGCCCAATTGTTGTTGGCATGGGAGTTAATGCGCAATATGGGGAAATGCGATGTGAAAGGTGGACCGTCAAATTAACAACAGGGGACAACATGTTTCTGGTGGGGGATAAAGTCTGCCTTATCAAAAACATTATCCAAAATGATAGTGGTGTGTACGCTATTTACACTGAATTTTCCCGGCAGTCTCCATTCTATACCTACCCCTTCAACTCCGACAGAATGAACATATTTGTTGTAAATGATGCATCTGACGAGCTGAAGTCGGTTGAGGTGTCAGTACTGCGACAGAAATGTGTAGCCTTGCCGTACAGGGATGGTTTCGTGGCCATACCCCTCCTCCACTAAATGAAAAAAAAAAAAAAAAAATCAGTTCAATCAATCACTCTAATAATATAGTTGACTTCTGACTATGACTTCTATTACTCTGGATGAAAATTTGCTGTAAGTATTTCACAAAAGTTGGTATTTTTCCATACACTACACCCATAATTTCATGTTTTAAAAATATGAGATGACATATTATCCCTCAAAATGCCAGGGGAAATGATATTTTATGCTGAATTTAACATGCATTGATACATGTCCCACTTCTCTCAATACCATGGACTGTACATAGTCCACTATATTATTAGCATTATGCAATGATTTTTGTGAGATTATGAAACAACACCCCAACACATTCTGCCAAAAAATTGCAATAGTACCCTACTTTACGGTTAAGCTGAAGTTCTACCTGACTATTATGACTGTACTTTTTCCTTCCTTATATTTCTTCCCACCTTGGGGCACCATTCAGGTTAACTTTCAGCCCATCTTACTTGCTTATTTGTATACACTGTACACTTGTGCTTGCTTTAGTCCATGTTATTCTTTTTTTGATGAGGAATAAATACCCCTTTTCTTTCTTTCTACATTAAGGATGCCTTTTCATCTAATTGAATTTCAAGCAAGCGAGGACATTGCTGTTGTGCCAATTGACTGGTATGATGACGGGATGGTGTACTGGCCCAACTTTAAGAGCACTGAACGTGTGAAAAGGGCAGCTGCTAACGAGGAGAAGCATGAGCCAAACTGGCCAAGATATGACGTAAAGGTCATCAGAACTTGTGGTATGCCAATTCATAAAATTCTTGTTTAAAAATAATTTCATGGTTGCTTCTCTTTCTGCTTGGAATAACCTATTAATTCTATGTTCTGAAAATGCACATGAAATTGAGCAATGAAACGTTTTTTGAGCAATTAATTTTTTTTTAGACAACTACAAAGACGCCGTTAGGCTTATGAATCAATATCAGACCGGCTGCAACACCTCTGAGCTACAGTCTGATGCAGAGCAGGAGGGTGAGCTGCCAGAGAAAAGAGTCAGGAAGCCAGTGTAAGTGTGTTCTATCTTGTTTTTATGATGTTTCTACAGTAATATGAAGGTTATTTCCCATAGCATTCAAAAATAGACCAGAGATGCTTGCACTATATGTATATTTGGCAATTTTGGGATTGCAATAACCATAATGATATGGTTACTTAACAGCCATCGTTTCGGGGACTCTGATGAGAGTGAAGAAGAGCCAGAAAATGGTGACTTTGCATCTCTGAGGTCGTCACGACCTATCAACTTGCCTGGTGTATCAGTTGAAGCCTCAAGCTCAAGCCAATTGCACTGGCAGAGTAAGAAATAATCTCTTAACATCAAAATAACAAATCATAATATTATTTTAGAGATATGGTTAACATTCTTAGTGCTAAAGATATTCCCCTCTCCTTGTATCATTCCTCCAGCTCAACCATCTCGCCGAGTGCCAGGCAGCAGAGTAACTACTCCTCAACCTGGAGAAAACTGTCTAGGTAAAGACAGATCTCCGAAATAATATTGAATACAGTGGCCCCATCGATATTAACACAGCAAGGGTCACTGTTTCAAATCAATAGATTGCATCTGCATTACCATCTCAGATTTTCAATGTCAATCCATTCATGGGGTTGAAATAGATAGTGTACCAAAATGTTGAAACATACAAATTAATGTTCAGCATGACCAGAGATTTTTTGTTTGCCATTGTTTGGCCCGGTAGCTCGCAGCCTACCATGGTTAACAGATCACAACCATTTAATACCAATTTCTCTCCCTTAGCACCTGACCATGGGGCAGGACAGCAACACCCTTCACCACCTCAACTCCCTGCACCCGCATTTAACATGCGGAGAGTTACTCAAGGTAGGGACTGATTTCTGAAATATTAGGGAATAGAAAGGCCCCATGTGTATTATCATCAGTCATGGTTAACAGATGACTACCATTTAATAAAAAAAATCACCCTCTCGCACACCGCCCACCTCACTATGGGCCAGGAACGGCAGGCCCTCCACAACTCCCTCCACCCCCCGCACCAGCCCTCAACATGCGGCGAACAGAGGAGCCCTGTTCAAGCCTGACCTACAGACCAACATGGCGAGGGGGAAGAATGACCGATACCATTCCCTGCTCTGGTGAGCAATAACTTGACAAATACTGGAGGGTCATTCTGTGCCACAACAAAACTTTGTCAATAACTTTTGTCATTAACTAATGTCAGTATTATGAGTAATGAGGATAAACACTGTAACGTGATATATTTTATACACTACATTTTAGCTATATTTCATGTTTGTCAACAGCGGCTGAGGTCCACATCATTAGCCTGCTGGAAACCATTAAACAGCAACAAGACCAGCTTGTGGCAAGGGTGAACTACCTCAGCAGCAGGCTGAACAGCACCCCGGGGCCAGATGTTGAGATGCCCGACAATATCCATTTTCCCCTGGAACAATTGGAGGCAGTGGAGGCATTTGAAATGTTTTTAAAGGAACCGGCAAATGGCCCAGCTCGACAGAGAGTGGTGAGTTTTCTTACTTAATATGAATGGTGCCATTAGGTTTATTGATTGTCCATGATTATTGCAAATATTCTAATGAAGCAGCCCTGAACAGGCCTGTCCAGAAATGCCTTTTCCCAGTGGTAAGATTCTGTCAGTGAGCAACAATCTCCCTGGTTTGACATTGTGTGTAAAGGTGGCACAGGTCCATGAGGGTGTGAGCCAAGTACATGCTTAGAAAAAAAAATTATCCAAGAGAACAGGATTTTTTTTCTTTACAGAAAAAGAAGAAACAGAAGTTTTCTATCTTTTTCTACATTTCTGGACTCTTTCAACAGGAACAAAAACATTTTGAATGCACCTTTAAATGCAACTTAAGCTTAGAAATGTTTACCTTGCTGTCTATTTAAAAAAGATGTCTTTGCCTTTTAGATTTCTTCTTTAGCCACCATTGGAGGCCAGGATGTGAAGAGGGTGACCTGGAACATCCTGGGCAGGCTCTTCACAGATGAGGTGTCTCATCAGATAAACTGGAAGGGTGTTAATAACAAAAAGTCCTTCAGTAGGATGTCAACGAAGACCTTGCTTTTCAGTAAGTATATAATTCAAAGTAATATTAAATACATTCAAAGTCAATAGTTTGTAAATGTTGGGGCAGCCTTAAAAATCGTAGCAACCATCATACCAATATTACCGTGCAGCCTTTTTTAGACTGGCTACTATACCATAGACTTTTTTGACGTTGATGTCTTTTTTTTAACTCAAAATCAAACATAGTATGACCATGACTCCCTGAGCAGCTGATGGCTACTTTGCATATACAAATTTTCAATCAGGTAGGCCTATATGCCTGATGTTATGTTTAACACAATGCAATAGTTAGCGCGTCACTGAAAACCTGACAAGGTCACTTATTTAGTAGGGAAAATAGGCTACTAAAAATATTCCTGTTCACTATCAGGCAGTGCAATAATGATAATAATAAAAAGCCTACCTTTCTGACATGCAGTAAATCTTCGAAATTGCTGTGAGACCCCCTCCTTTTGATTCCTTCAGTTTGTTGCTGGCACTAAACGGTGTTGACCATGGGTGCGCTTCTAGAAAGTGGAGATGCCAACTTCCGGCACAATCTTAGGTGAAACAGTGGCGTACCTGCACTTGTGCATAAGAGCGAAACTATGGTCGAAGTTTGGGGATTGGAATCACAGTGGATTGTCATGTCAAGAGAAACGCACCCCAGGTGTGGGTAACAGGCCCATCATGTTATCAAAGTAAACGCACGCAAACGTATTGGCTGTCTGGTGGTTGCGATAGCTTGGCTCATGTACATTTGTCTTAATAAATAAATAAATTATAATAATACACACTGATGGAATGCAGTGTTGTGTGGGTTGTAAATTACCATTTGAGTTGTATTTTAATTTAGTGTTGCTTTTGGAATGGTTAACCTAACACTAAGGTCTCTGCTGCAACATGTAGCATGAATGTTAAGTCGCTTTGGATAAAAGCATCTGCTAAATGACTTAATGTAATGTTAACCAGGGCTGTAGTGGAGACTAAACGCAAGTAAATGGAGTTTACCCACCGCTCAAATGTCAGAAATAGAGTTTATCCACCTGTTAAGAGTTTATGTAATGTAATGTTAAGAGTTTACCTCCAAATAGAATGTATGTAGGACCCTAACAAACTTAAAACATTACAAAACCACACTGATTTATCCACATACAATGTGCTCTGATCAAGAAACCATTTAATACCACTGATATTGTTTGAACATTTTGGATGTCTTTTTTAAACATCCGATAGCGAAAGGTGCAGCACACCTTACCCTGATCACGAATTCATAGCCAATTCTTATTTTAACCACCACAACCCTGTTTATAACTTTGTAAGTCATGTTTCTTTTTTTTAATTTAATCTCCTTAATGCCTATCTCATATATTGTATTGTGTAAGCATACTTAGCTTTGGATGCTACATACCATAAACATAAACACATCTGTCTGTTTGATTACAGGTGCTGTAAGGAAAAACACGGTGACACAGTCAGCCACGGACGCGGAGGTCACCAAGCACGCAATCAGGTGGTTCAACCTGGCGGCGGATCGGGCAACAAGGAGACGTGTCCCGCCTCCATCCACACAAACAGAGTAATAGGAGAAATAAGCAATAAACAACCTTTTTATTGAACTTCTTGTCGTTCACCATTTATTCATTTTCTGATATTTTAGCTGTGCATAGCTCAGCATTTCATTGAAGTTGTAGCCTAATAGATAAAATATTTTATGTTTGCACCGACCTAGGCCTATAAAGCACTAAATTAGGTTTTGACCACAAAATGAATGTAGAGTAGCCTCGCCAACGTAGACTACTTAACAAAAACAGAATAGGCTATAACCTATAACTTTCCATAAATTCAAGGTTCTTTATTTGTCACATACACAATCATACAGGGTATAATCAGTAGTGAAATGTAGGTTTCACTGAAATATCAATTTTATATTTACATTGAGTAGTGATTACTTTTGTACAGTAAATTGATGTCTTGACTTGAACCTTTTCTGTTAGGCCTATTTACAATATTGTTAGGTTAAAAATACAAGGTAATGCAGATTTAAGCTTAGGCCTATATTGCTGTAGTAGCATAGGCCTAGTGATGGTTTTAGTTTTATCCTACAGCAAGAACAAAAGGGATTTTGAAAATGAAATAAACGGGTCCAAAACGGATCCGGGCCAGATGAGCCAGGATTTTTATGAGTCCGTTGCGGGTCCGCAGCAGATGTATGTATTAATTTGCGGGTCCCAAACGGACCCGCCGCGGAGGTAAGGTTTTAATCGCGGATGCGAAGCTGATGCAGCGCGGAGCCACGGCGGATCCGCGATCCGCCTTCGTTGCGGATCCGTCACTGCGCGCAAGTGGACGCCGATACGGGTCCGTTTCGCGGGTCCGTTCCGGAAGCCGCGATACCTCCGCGGCTGATCCACCGCGGAGTCATTTTGCTGTGTGGGCCAGATCATCATTCCAGATGTGCCCAGATGTGGGCCGGATCTGGGCCGACATTATGTTGCTATCTGGGTATGAGTCATCTGTTTGATTACCATCTGTATGAATGATCGTCAGCATGTGATTACCTATGTATGAGCAGGAGCATCTGTATGTCAGGAAATCAGAGTATGTACTTAAGTTATTTATTTTTATTACTATTGTTTTTTTTCATCACTCAAAAATTATTCTTATTGTATTTTTCTAGTGCTCAAATAAATCACTTATGCGATGTCTAAGATTCTGTCTACTGTTTTATAATTGAAAAACTGCAGTGGTATGTATAATGACAATAGTTTGTAGTAGAACCCTTCCCAGCCGGCATTTCAACGTTGATTCACCGGTGAATCAACGTCGGGTACCATGGTTGAATCAACGTTGGATTGTTTCGATTTTGCAAATTGGATCAACGTTGATATTGTGACGTTGTTTCACCGCGAAATCATGACGTTGTTTCACCATTGAAATCATGACGTTGTTTCACCGTTTTACCTTCAGCATTGATGAATTAAGGTCGTTCTGTAGACGTTGGATTAACGTTGAATTATGTGTTGATTATGCAAATTGAATCAACGTTGATAACACGACGTTGTTTCACCGTCGTACTTTCAACATGAATGAATACACAACTGTACGTTCAATTAGAACCTAGTTTGCATTTAGATCAACACTGTGCACATACATAAAGCTTAAAAATCAAATGACTGACAGCAATGGCTTTACAATCAACTTCAATAAACTACCACACGCTGCAAATGGTAAAACAGCAGTTTTATTTTGGAAACATACAGTATAAAACAGATGAAAATAATCCCAAACTTAGCTTGCAGTGTTTGTGCTTGGATGTATTGTTAAAAACCTGTAAAATCCAAATACAACATTTAAAGACTCAGTGTTTGTACCATAACATGCATATTTTGCGCTGCACTTGCAAGAGAAACCCTTGTACTTCTTTTGACTGAAACCAGTTGATCTTTTATTTTGGTGGAAATCTATAGTTTCTGTGAAAACATGTTTTACTAATGTGTCTCATTACAAGAGATTTGTACATTTGTGCAGTGAAAGTGTTGAACAATTTGAGAATGGAACCTGCAACAGAAACCATGTCGGTGGTAAAGGATAGGACTGTCTGAGTTTTGTCGACAGCCAGAGGAAATTCTTTACGCAGGAAAAACGCTGCCTTGAATGAAATGCATTTAATATTTTAAGTAGAAATATTTCTTCAAATTCTGATAAAATGTTAGAACCAATAGCCTTGTGCATATAGTGTGGTTGTGCTTTGGGTGATCCTTGAAAGAGTCCCAGCTCTAGGTCCTTTCTGATGCCGTGTCCTCATCTCTCTCACACTTGTGCACTTTCTGTACTGTCCTGTATGTATAAATAACAAAAACACCAAAAATAAATACTCATAAAATATCAACTTTGATATTGTGAAATATATTTAACTGAAAACTGAATGCAAAACATATCACATACAATATTTTCACTTTAAGTTCAATAACAGTGGGGTTGGAAACAAAGTGCACAACACTATTCATTAAACACCTATTTAATGTATTCAGATGAAAGTTTGCAATATTAAATTATTCACAAGCAGTTTTTTCAGAGCCCCCAGTTACACTGTTTTAATCAGAATCCTAACTATACAGTGTATTTAGTAAAACAAGTAAAACCAAATAAAGTAAATTTTTATTAAACTAAGTAAAATCAAAACCTTTCACAAAAGGTCAATGAATCTCTTCCAGAAGTGACAGTGCAATGTCAGGGGTGCAAACTCGTCAGGGGTGAAAAAGGTGACAAACTAAACCCCCCCCCCCCCCCCATATACACATGGGTGGGAATCGCAGGGTACCTCACGATACAATATAATCACGATACAGCGATTCTGCGATAATCGATATATTGCTAGACAATCATATAATGATACATCCCGATATATGTCTAACTATGAAAACAAAATGCCTGTGAAAAGGTTAAGTGCAAGTTTTCTTTCTTTATTCAAGTCCAAACAGTTAGAAGACAGCAAAAAAAGTACTGTAAATCAATTTTAACACGTTAAGTAAATTAATCATTTTATTGATTAATTTGTATATTTTTTGTTTGTAGTTTATTTAGAATATATTTAGCTATCACACAAAATAACTTGATTCACTTGTGAGTGCAGTTAAACAGTTTATTAGGAACAATCAAAGCTGACTTTTCAGCATCATTACTCCAGTCACATGATCCTTCAGAAATCATTCTAATATTCTGATTTGCTGCTCAAAAAACATTTATTATTATTATTCTGTTGAAAAGAGCTGAGAAGTTTTTTTTTTTTTTTTGATGAATAGAAAGTTCAGAAGAACAGCATAGTTTGTAACATGATAAATGTCTTTATCATTACTTGTGATGAATAAAAGTTTTAATTTCTATATGCTGACTACAAGCTTTTGAATGGTATAGTGTATATTGTTACACTTGGAGTAAGACTGAAGTAATGAAGAAGAGAATTCTTTACAAAAACATTACAAAACCTGGCATTTTCATAGTGTATATTGTTTATGTGATCTGAAGGAAAAAACAAACAAACAAACAAACACATTTTGAAGTTCTGGGTTATTTCTCTCAGCAGATCTTCTTCCAGAAAAAGAAAGTAGCCGGGATGAACTTGTTTGTTTACGCGGAGGCGATGTGGGCGTGTTTACATTCGCGCGCCTCACGTGGATGTTTGAATCTGAAAGGCGCGAACGGCGCGTGGGCGGGACCGTATTAGATATAATGAGTTGAGACGGGAAAACTGGACATCGCGTCGGTTTCATACGGATTACTTTAACATAGAATATTTGTTTTGGACGTAACTTACTTCATTTAAAAGTAGACATTTTAAGCTTTCTATACATATATTTCTCATGTATTTGAGGCGAGTATTCGCGGAGATTCAGGTTGTTTTATTTACGTGTCTGTGAAGAAAGGTGACAGAGCCGGCAGAGAACGCACCCCGTTTATTTTATTAATTTTAGAAAAGCACATTATTTCGTTGTTATTATGACTATACATAAATAAAAGGAGACCATTTGCAGTTTCAAATGATACCTTATTCTTATCTGTACAATCAAAACTGACAAGAGTATTTTTAGTTCTTTTCGCGGTCATAAAGAAAATAGGAGACAGCCCGCACCAGTGCGGGCTTCGACCCCAAGGTAAGCCAATCAGAGACAGAGTAGGGCGGGTCCATTGCCATCAGGGGGAAAGGACGCTGCAGGTGACGTGACGCAGATGACTCGCATATCCGACGACGAACACCCCCCCCCCCCTCCTCTCCTCAAATATTTTTTTTTCCAGATCTACACGATTCACGTGAATGACCTATTTCAAGGTGAAAACGGCGAATTTCGCCGAAAGGTGACAAGTTTGCACCCCTGAATGTAACAGATGAACAATTCCTTACCAAATTGCCAATAAACAGCTGGATCCTTGATGAATCTGCAAGGAGAAAGAAGAAATGGTTCACTGAAAAGTTTTTTTCCTAATAAGAATATTTATTGTTGTCAGCCACTTTAACATTGTAAATACAGTTTGAACATTAACACTGCACAGTGCTTACATACAGGTAAATACAAAATTTAAATAATGATTAAATTAAAATGTGTTGTACCAAAAGTGAAATAAAAACTGTACTATACTTAAATGTAAAAAAAAAAAAAAAAAACTTTACTCAAATAAAGATTAAATTAAAATGTATTAACAGTAATTTATATTTAATTTAGTGATTCCTCTGCGTACCACTAGAGGGAGCCTGAGTAGCACTAGTGGTACTCATTCCACACTTTGAGAATCACTGCTTTAAACAATCTTAATTCGTTTAAATTTGCGATTATATGATATTTAGAAAAAATGAACAGAGTATGTTATCTTTTGAGACTATTATACGATTAAAAATATAACAATGCATGGCATTCACATCAGAAAAATTTGAAAAATCTCTAAGACAGACATTAACGTAACACAACTTACTAGCAACACACAACAACATTAGCATCTGTGATAAAGCAATACAAAAATACACACACACACAGACACAGGTATTTATCTTCTGCAGGTTAACGTTACATGTCATTTACCCATTTGTAAACTCTGGTAACATTATACTTTATTATTTTTGAAAGGTAACGTTAAGATAACGATTTTCTTACCTGATTTTGTCCGTGTGTTTGCAGGACCTCGCAGATCACACCTGACCCTTCCTGTGTTCACATTCTAGTTTTTGTTCTCCGTTGACATGTCACGACTCAAATTCGCTCAAAATAAAAATTTAACAGGCAAATATTTATATTATAAATAATTCGGAACCGACCGAGCAATCTCAACGAGCAGCAGCTCACACACACACTAGTCAGTAAGCGCCTCACTCAGAAAGACGATAATAACGGTCATATTTTCAAACTGAGAAAGGCGCAAACAGTTTCATTGGCCAGTTTCCGGGATGACAGCCAGATTAACCAATCATGATCAAAGAAATAAGGTAAACGCAGTGAAATGTATTTAGTTTTATTGTTGTTAATGATGATAATATTTTAACATACCTTTAGATTTTAGAATAGGTTTAACGATCAAAATATTGTAAAATGCTAATAAAATAATAATAATGATCTTAAATAATTTAGTAATAATAATTTAAAAGGCGGAAATTTATTTTGTATGCTGTTGAAGACATTAAGTTTATTCAACATACAGTTCTTGTAAAAAAACAAATCAACATTGATTTACAAGTGTTTTTGGTAACCTTTTTCAACCATTTAGCATTAAACATTTTTTCAACGTTGTTTCAATGTTGAAGCAACAACTGTCATTATTTCAACCATATTTCAACGTTGAAGGTTGGTCATGTGCCGGCTGGTTTTCAACCGTTCAGCATTAAACGTTGTATTAACGTTGTTTCAACGTTAAAACAACAACTGACCTTATTTCAACCATATTTCAACGTTGAAGGTCGGTCATGTGCCGGCTGGGTTCAATACATTTGGTAAATATTTTTCCTCAAAAAGGGGGGCTAGAAAAATGTTGCAGGAATCTAATTTTTCATGGTATCTTCTTCAGATTTTAAATATAAACTCATGAGACATGTGACTTTCAACCCATTACTTTTCTGGATTGCTTCAGGACTGATTTCATGTATTTTTATATGAAATTAAAAAAAAATTCAGTGTTGTACAATTTTTATCAAGGCACTTCAGTGTCTATAACTTTTTATATTTTTGAGCATTATCAACTCTGGATGATGGATAGTAAAGCCCAAAGGGTCTTCTTTCCAAAGACAATAAAATTGAGTGTCTGGCACACTGAAGTCAGGAACTGAGTCATTTTCAGCTGTGATTCCCAATATGGGGGGCGCTGGTTAACAGGTTAATAAACCTGCCTGTTGATTTATCTTCCAGAATCAGGCAGTAAATTTTGGGAGTACATTTTAAGTCCATCCCTTACCTGAAATGTCTGTCTTGTTGGTAGCAGCTCACACCCTGACCCCCTCACCACCGCTGCTGTTGTCTGACTTGAACTGGTGCTGGTACCTCAAGAGTCACTCTCAATCTATCAGTCACTCTCAACCTATCTATCCATACAATTATTTATTTTTTCTTTCAAAAACCAGTCTGAATGTATTTCACAACACTTCAGTTAGTGGTTCTTATTAAACGGTGATGTTTCAGAATTCTTTACCTTATCAACGTCTCTGAGAACCTGACACCGTGTACTTCTAGATACTGAGTATGTTTCAGTTCTGGAAAATGGTGGAACTGGAGATTAAATGGTTCCTGATGGTTTCCCACCTAATTTTTCACCTTATTTCATAATTATTTTGCAGTTAACATGCATCTTTTCTTCTCGACCTGTTTTTGCAACACATTCTCACTCCCAACTTGTCACATATTAATGCTTGGTCAGGACCCTTTGGCGTCACTTTTTGACACACAGGGTACTCCTTTAGCATAATTTTTCAACTTGCAGGGTCCTCCATTGCTTTAAATAAGAAACCCTTGGCGTCAATATGCTGACGCAAAAGGCACTGGGGATTTTATTGTCATGACTAAATTATATATAAAAAAAATTAATAATTATGCACACCTGAATATAAGGCATTTTCACTTTCAGCCCTTACTAACAATTATATATAACTTCTAAATTATTATATGTAAAATTAATATTAGTTATTAGATTGATGTGGTTTGGAATTGCTAAAATGTGCTAAAAAAAAATCTATGATCAGATTATCGACTTGCATAATAATTATGCATGCACGCATGCTAATTGTAACGGGGCAACTGAGACGAGAGACGTGCATATCCATACGCATAGCTTTATTGAAAGACATGGTCAAAACACATGCAGGGTCAAACACCAGCAAACAGGCATGGAACAGACGAGACACAAGAGTAATCCTAAAACAGGCGTGGGTTGATCGACAGCGAACTTAATCCTGAGGGCGAGGCGAACGGGGAATCCACAAACAGAAGATAGTCCAGGCGAGGTGCAAACACAATCCGAAACAGCAAGGCAAAGGGTAAATCCAAGACAGGCTATAAGCTACAGGGCAGGCAGAGGTTACACAGGACGAGGTAAACCAGCCTAGAATCAAGACTCAGGTTAAACAGGTAATAAACAGGACAGACTAGACTCAGGAAACATGGAATGACTCCGTAAAGTTGCTATCACTAGGAGAATGATAAACTCAGACAATACTCGGTGATAAATGGTTGTTTGAGACTGATTTTCATAGTGTGTGTAATTGGCAGCAGGTGTAATCGTAATCAGTGAAATGGAGCATGGAGCATGGAGCATGTGTCACTTTTTACACATACGCGAGGGACAGCGTACAGTGTGCATGACGTGAATTGCGTCATCAGAACAGTACACGTGTACTGTACGTGCACCACCCAATTTTTGTAAATGTGTGTACTTTGTATGCTCAGGTCGCACATGCGCACTGATGTTATTTTGCAATAATCAGTTTTTCCACATGGTGGCAATACTGTCCCGGGCCGTTTCACAGTAGAAAATAAAACTAAAGTGATGGACAACGACAAACAAAATAGCGGACACTGCAACAACAGACGCTCACATTGACAAGCGCTTGTGAGAGGGAATGAGACAGCTCAGCTTTGGTTTGAATGAAGCATTTAAAAGAGTTCAAATATATTTGTTATCAGTCATGACTTAATGGGGAAAAATAGAGCAGACGCACAATCATCATGTAATTAGTCACTTAATTATCTCATTAACTTTAACTCTTTAATTCTTTGAAAGTCCCACCTCTGCTCAATTGATTAACTACTAGGACTCGACAATGGACTCGGACACTGGACTCAGATACAACACTGGTTTCAATTATACCTAGTGCTTCAGGTGTGTTTGATTAGGGTTGGAGCAAAACTCTGCAGGGACACCGGCCCTCCAGGACCGAACTTGGTGACCCCTGCTCTATATAATTGTGTATGTGACAAATAAAAATAATCTTAATCTCTTGGACTTCTTCAGACACTTGTGTTATGTTATGTAAAATAAGAATAAAACCCCGTTCGCCACATTTTTTTTTTTTAGTCTTCACATTTTTCACTACCATTCCCATTTCAGTGTGATTCCCATTTCCCCATTCCCATTTCAGTCCCATTTCACCTGCTTGGCCTACTCTTTCTAGTGATGCAATATTCTTTATCTAATGCCACAGTGATCAGCCTCATTGGGACTAGTCTTGGCCGTTTGACCAAGGGACTTAATTAAAGTGTTTTTTTTGTCTTTTGTCTAATTAACCTGAAGGTCCATTTACCTTGGACCACTGTGAGACGTGGTAATAGTATATTTTCCTGAGATGGTCAAGGGACTATATTAGAAGTAAAAACAACTTAATGGCATGTTAATAACATGTTTATCTTTGTTGCATCATTTGGTGCTGTATTTAAAAAAATAGAAAAAAAAATGGTCACATTAACTTTGAATGATCTTTGACCTGCAGTGACCTTACATTTAGACAGTGATACATTTTATTAAATATAAAATAGGGATTATTATTTTACAATATTACTGCAATATCACACTAATTTACTGCTATTGTTTTACTGTGAATTCACATTATTAAGCTGTTTTTAATTGTGCCACTGTGGGAAATTTAGTTGTTTACTACTGTAATTGTTTTGAAGTCACCATAATGGAGATCACTGATTAGAATTTGTTTGGGATCTTAGATCTTGTATGTCAATAGTCAAATGTCTGATCTAGTCATGTCAGATGAAAACGTGTGAAAAAGATGACAAGCTAGAATATAAAATAAGCAAATTGCCTGACTTTAATATAGTCTAACTATTCTAATTCTAAAACTCCACAGCATGATCTGTTCATGCTGCATTGCATGGATCTCTTCATAGTACATATGCACTGTAGAAACACAGTATGATGCTGTTTGTTTACATTCGATTTCTGAGAGGGCAGTTAGATACAGGAGAAGTCCAACTTTGAAATTACTGTGAAAGCAATGCAGTTATTAACCTGGAATATGCTGTTATTTCACACAAAAATGTTTAACAGTGTAGGTTTTTTTGCATGCATATTACTAGCATATTGGCTGTTCAGTAGTACTTATAAAGCACATATTAATGCTTTATTCTGCATGACCATGGTTCAGTTAAAGGTTTAGACTAGTCTTACAAGTTAGTCATCTATTTTTTTCTTTTAAAGATTAGTCTTATTTGAATCCAAAAATGAGACTGATTACCCTTTAGCTAACTGCTAGTTGGTCAAACTCATACATAAGACACTATCTTAACATAGAGGCTAAGTTTATGCAAGTGGCCCCATATTTTAGATGTGTGGTGAAATGAAGCTTCATGAAGCTTTAAGCTTGGTTCACAAAAGGGTTAATTTCTGGAGGCTTCATTTGCTCACAATACCACCTGGTGGCTAAAGAGTGTAAAACAAGCAGATATATTACAGACAGAGGTGTAAAGTCCAGGGGTCAGAAAGTAAAAGTTCTGCCATGTGTTTATTCCACCCATGCACTCAGCAGTTGATTTCACCAGAGGAGGAACCAAGTCATTCCTTTCAAGTCACAAACGAGTCTCGAGTCAAATCCCAAGTCCTCAAAGAGTTAAAGTTAATGAGATAATTAAGTGACTAATTACATGATGATTGTGCGTTAGTGATGAACACCTGCTGTTATTGAGAATCACAGAGGATCAGATGTTGATGTTTTATTGGTTAAAATGATGCAACCATCATGCAGAGCAGTGTTTGCTTTAGTTGGGCTCTTGACCCTTGACTACTGTGTTAGATCTCTTTCTGTAGCAATGCATGCGGTGTTGTGTAGCAGAAAAATCAGTGCTTTGCAGCTATTAGCTGTTTTATATGAGTTAGTCGTCATGCGCTGACATCGTCACAATCAAATTATCTTTTTTGTTGTTCATTTATGTATGTTTAGGTTTTGTATAATCAACCCTGTGAAACTCCAGCATGCAAACGAAGTGTTGCTCTAAAAGTTAGTGAATTAATTTAAAATCTATGTAAAGCACATAAACATTTGAACTCTTGTGATATTTAGACACACAGACATCAAGAACCGACATATGAGTCTCAACAATGGTGACAATCAACAAAATTCTTCATCCTGCAATAGTAAACCCCATAGTAAAAACTCCCATCATGCACTGCAGCATGAATACTTATTGTCACCATTGTTGAGGATCGTATGATAAGTGTTCATGTCTAAAAGCCTGAGCTGATATAGTTCTTTATTTATTTGCAATATTGAAGCATTACTGTGGAATCGTTTAATAGGACAGTTTGTTTTCTTTCACAGTTCAGTAGTAGCTGAATGCCAGTCAATAAGCCAAAGAAAGACACCTTCATGATGTTCATTCATCATGAGTTATAGGCAGAGTGCAAGTTCAGCTGCTACTTCGGGGGTTGGTTCAGCAATGCATAAATGTTTGCTGTGAAACAATATTGCAATTGCTCAGAAACACATTACTTTGAATTAGTAAAAGGGTCAAGAGCCCAACTAAAGCAAACACTGCTCTCCGTGATGGTGGCATCATTTTAACCAATAAAACATCAACATCTGATCCTCTGTAATTCTCAATAACAGCAGGTGTTCATCACTAACGCACAATCATCATGTAATTAGTCACTTAATTATCTCATTAACTTTAACTCTTTATTTTTTTTGAAAATCCCACCTCTGCTCAATTGATTAATTACTAGGACTCGACACTGGACTCGGACACAACATTGCTTGAAACTTCCAGGCTGGTGTGTTGAGGCAAGTTGGAGCTAAACTCTGCAGGACACCGGCCCTCCAGGATCAAGTTTGATGACCCCTGATCTACACCAATAAGCTCTGCTGTATCATAAACCAATGAAATTGGGGGTGGGCGGAGCGACACGTGTCGCCCCACCTTAATGTGTCGCCCCGCCCCATCGTCCAGGGTGCACTCTGGAGCTACTCGAGCAGTTGGCAGAGGTATAAAGTCCAGGGGTCAGAAAGTAAAAGTCCTGCCATATCTTTATTCCACCCATGAACTCAGCAGCAGATTTCACCAGAGGAACCAAGTCATTCCTTTCAAGTCACAAGCAAGTCTCAAGTCAAATCTCAATTTGAGATGAGATAATTAAGTGTCTGAAGAAAGCAACATCACTGAAGAAAAGATAAACACAAAAACATATGACTTGAGCCACAGCCTTGGATGGAATCAACTGAAAAAAAAAAACAACAACAACACGATTCCACCATAATTGTGGTGAGTGTTTGCTTTAGTTGTGCTCTTTAGACTTGTAGTAAATAAAACAAAAATAAAGAAGTGTTTCTAAGCAATTATAATATTGTTTCACTGCAAATATTTGAGCATTGCTGAATCAAGCTTTGAAATAGCAGATTAGCTTATGATTTTGATGAAAGAGCTTTCGGCTTCTGAAAATGAAAATGTGTTTGAATGAACATCATGAAGTGGTCTCTCTTTGGTTTATTGATGGACAATCAGCCATAATTGAACTGGAGAAAAAAAAAGTCCTATTAAACAAATACCACCACAATGCTTCAATATTGAGAAAAAAAGAGCTGTATAGGCTCAGGCATTTAGACATGCACACTTATCATATGATCCTCAACAGTGGTGACTCAACAATAATTTTTCATACCACAGTGCATGATGGGAGTTTTTACTATGGTGTTACCCAGCATGCATTGCAGCATGGAGCATTTTGTTGATTGTCACCATTGTTGAGATTCATATGCTGGTTCTTGATGCCTGTGTGTGTCTAAATATCACAGGAGTTAAAATTTTTTATATGCATTACATAGATTTAAAAAAAATCACTGTAACTATTTGAGCAGCACTTCGCTTGCATGCTGTAGTTTCACAGTGTTGATTAAGCAAAACCTAAACATATAAAGGAAAAGACATATATTTTGATCGTAACCAGGCCAACTCATGATGACTATCTTATCATATGATAACCGTTAACATCTGCTTACTGCATAGCACTGATCTCTCTGCTTTATAACACCACATGCATTGCTACAGAGAAATATCTAAGACCCGAAGTCAAGGGTCAAGAGCCCAACTAAAGCAAACACTGACCTCCATGATGGTGGCATCATTTTAACCAATAAAACATCAACATCTGTAATTCTCAATAACAGCAGGTGTTCATCACTAATGCACAATCATCATTTAATTAGTCACTTAATTATCTCATTAACTTTAACTCTTTGAGGACTTGGGATTTGACTTGAGACTTGCTTGTGACTTGAAAGGAATGACTTGGTTCCTCCTCTGGTGAAATCAGCTGCTGAGTTCATGGGTGGAATAAACATATGGCAGGACTTTTACTTTCTGACCCCTGGACTTTCCACCGCTGCCAACTGCTGCGTCAAAATAACCCAGCCGCTGGGTTCATCCCTTTTTAACCCAGCGCTGGGTTATATTTAACACAGCTTTTTTTAGAGTGTAATATTGACACTTACAGTTTATTTAGCAATTATATTATTTAATGCCATCATTTTGTTTGTGGTCTTTAAAGAGAGATCTCTTCATGAGCCAATGTATATACTGATATCTTGTTTGTCTGTCAATGATCTCTGTGGCTCAGCTGGTTTCTTACCTAGGCTAATGGTTGATCTCCTTTTGGATACAAATACGATTTCTAGGCCAGCGTGTTTTGTTCAGATTTTTACGATTTATACTTATGCAGTGTCTGAATATACCATATTAACTCTGATGGCATATGACAGATATGTTGCCATATGCAATCCTTTAAAATATCATAAAATCATGACCTCAAAAGTGACAACACTGTACATGGCACTAGCATCACTTTATGCAGTGTTTTCTATGGGTCTGGTTATTTTCTTCTCAGCCAGGTTGCCTTTGTGTGGGACTGACATAGCACGACTGTACTGCTCCAACTGGTCTGTGGTTCGACTGTCTTGTGGGACTTCCACTTTGAGTAACAACATAATTGGATTTTTTTGTCTCAACAACAACAATTTTTCTCCCTGCCTTCTTCAACTTCTATACTTATGTCAGAATTTTGATAATTTGTCAAAAAAGCTCCAAAGAATTTAGTCTTCCTCACATTATAAGCTTTGTTAACTACTCTATAGCTTCGTTTTGTGATATTGCTTTAAGTCAGTATGATTCAGACAAATTTAAGATTGTGGCCATCATTTTTTTCAGTGGAATTTCTGGTAATCCCTCCTGTTCTGAATCCCCTAATTTATGGTTTAAATTTACCAGAAATTCGCAAAAACATTGCATGCTTGTTTCAGCGCTCAAAAGTTGGCCATTTTCCAGAATAAATACTTAAAATATAACAGAAGATTATTTTAAAAAGATACTTACTGGTTTTACAGTGTTGTTTATCATAAAAGTTAATTTTCTGAAATTATTTATTTAGTCCTAAACAATGAGGCACAAACACCATACTTCTGATATCTTCATAAAACTAAGTATCTCCTTGATGTTCTGTAACAATTTCACAATTTCACTGACATTTTCTTTCTTTCTTTCTTTTTCTTTATTTCTTTCTTTCATTCATTCATTCAGTCATTCTTTCTTTCTTTCTTTCTTTCTTTTTATTTTATCTTCTTTTTTGCTATAAGTACAGCTGTAACAATATACACAAATTACCTTGTGTTATATGTCACCAGTTTAAATTTGAAAGTTTAATATTTAAACTATATACTAACAACTGTATAGTTAAAAACCCTAAAAATATTCTTATTTTAATATTCTGTCTTTATGCATTGTAAACGTGGACATGCAGGATTAGTACCCAACTACACTCTTAAAACAAATGTGTTAAAATCAACACAACCTGTGTTATATTTTAACACACCTGTGTGTCAGGTTAAGGACAACACATGTTGTGTTAATTTCAACTCAACCAGTGTGATATTCTTCTTAAAACAGGTTGATAACATTAAAATATTTAACACACTAATGTGTCATAATGACACAAATATGACACAAATTGTGTGATTTATGACACATTAGTGTGTTAAATAAACAGATGTGTTAAAAACAACACAACCTGTGTTATATATTAACACACCTGTGTGTCTAGTTAAGGACAACACATTTTGTGTTAATTAAATTTTAACACAACCAGTGTGTTATTATTTTTAACACAGGTAGTGTGTTAAAATATTTAACACACTAATGTGTCAAAAATTACACAATTTGTGTCATAGATGTGCTATTCTTAACCAGTTAAAATTAATGCAATACTGAATACTGAATGCAAAAAAAAACAGAAACATAAAATCAACTGAAATAAAAGAATAAATCTCTGAAGATCTCAGCAGAGGAGGATTAAACAACTCCACAAACAGCATCACCAGCTTCACGCATTACTAACCAGTTTGTCTAAAAAAGTTTAGAACAGAGATTTAGATGTTGAATGTTTCATTTGAACTTACCATTAATGTGATCAGTGTTTGCTTTAGTTGGGCTCTTGACCCTTGACTTTCTGACATTAGTTTTTCTCTGACTGCTGTAAAGCTGTGTTTGCAAAACACATTTTTTATGGCAAAAAACCCCAGAAGAAAAAACGATCAGTTGGTTTTGATTGATCGCTAGTGATGAGTTAGTTGTTGTGTAATGTCTTAATTCTCAGATCTCATCCAGAGTCCAAATGTGTGATTGTTTGAGATTAACAAGTAAAAATAAGGTGTGATGTAGATAAAATACATCAACAATCTGATACTTCGCTGAATTTTAAAAACACTTTGCACCCAAGACATTTTGAACATCTGTATAAGATAGACGCAAACATTCATCAAGAATCAGCATATGAATCTCAACGATGGTGACAATAAACAAAAAGCTTTATGCTGCAGTGCATTCTGGGTGCACCAATCAAAACTCATTCATGGCTCCCAGAATGCATTGCAACATGAATAAATTAAGCCAATTTTGTTGATTGTCACCATTGTTGAGATTCATATGTTGATTCTCCATGTCTATGTGTGCCATAGATAAAAAAATTCTTGTGCTTTTTTTAATTGTTTAAATTGTCCAAACACTGTTAAAATTCAACCTACAGAAACAAAGATCTTCAGTATTCAACATAACAATCAGTGAATCATGATCATCAAAACATCATCATTGTTTTCAGCATCAAGTAGCCAACATCATATAACATCATCTGATCATGTTTTCTCCAGGTTTTTCTTTGCTATAATAATCTGCCCTGTAAACAGAATTATAGCAGAAAAAGCGAGGAACATTTTTTATGTATATATATATACATGTATTTAAGGGTCGAGAGCCCAACTAAAGCAAACTCTGACCACAGTGATGGTGAAGTTTTGTGAAATGAAACCAACATCTAAACCTGTTAATTCTCATTAAGAACTTTTGTATGACAGAAATAAAGTCAAACTGGTTAGTAATACTGTAAGTGAAGCTGGTGATGCTGTTTGTGGAGTTGATTAATCTTTCTCTGCTGAAATCTTGAGAGATTTAATGTTTTATTTCAGTTGATTTCATCTGAGGCTGTGACTAAGTCAGTTGCAGTTGTGTTTCTCTTTGTCTCTCTCTGTTTTTCTGTTTCTCTTCCCTTCAGTAATTCTGCTTGTTAACTTTCTCATTAAGTTCAGCTCTGCTTCAGTGTTACTTTCACACACTGTATTATGGGACCAAACACACTCTGATCAGTGTTAATCCCTGAAGATTCTCCAAATAACGTCCCCAACCCTTCAAAGAACTCCACATCATGACCATCTCGGTAAACATTCTGGGAACGTCATTGACACCGGTGGGACGCTTTGATAATGCTCTGGGAACATTACATTTCTAGCGGGGAAATCCATATACCTGACACGAGTGCATCCATGTCATTTACCAATGAAAAAAACAGGTGCGGATTAGTTTAACAGCTTGTGGAGTGACATAGGCAGAAATGTGATTGGATGATAGTTAACACATATTGTGTTGGACACACTGTGTTGTTTCTCTCTCTCTCTCTTTCTTTTTACACATGATCAACTTAAAATTACACAAAATGTGTTAAAATGGCCATAACACAAAAAAAATGTGTTAATATTTAACACATCCGTTTTTAGAGTGTAGGATTTAACTGGAATATTTGGTAGGCTAACACTTCATTTTACAGTGTCCTTCTTACATGTTACATGTAGCAGTAAATTAAGCATAATTACATGCAACTAACTTGAAACCAAACCCTAATCCTAACTCTAACCCTAAACACATGTTGTATATTAATATTAATTCATATTAATTAATGACTCATTAATTAATTGTATAATTACACTGTATGAATGCTTTAAAATAAATTGTAACCAAATATGTATATGCTCTAAATGTGTGTCTTGGACATGTGAATACAATATGGATATGCAAAAAGAAAAAAAAAGTATTAGAAAACATGAAATATTATTATAAATGCAGGGTTAACTAATGATTCAAGTGTATAGTTCATAAGGCACTTATCAACATTAAAATTCAAGACAAAGACTGAGTTACATCATTTTGTCTATAGTGGATCTACACTCTAAAAAAATTGCTTTTGGGTTATTTTGACCCAGCAGTTGGCAGAGGTGGAAATTCCAGGGTTCAGAAAATAAAAATCCTGCCATATGTTTATTCCAACTCAGCAGCTGATTTCACCGGAGGAGGAACCAAGTCATTTCTTTCAAGTCACAAGCAAGTCTCAAGTCAAATCCCAAGTCCTCAAAGAGATAAAGTTAATGAGATAATTAAGTGACTAATTAAATGATGATTGTGCATTAGTGATGAACACCTGCTGTTATTGAGAATTACAGATGTTGATGTTTTATTGGTTAAAATTATGCCACCATCATGGAGATCAGCGTTTGTTTAGTTGGGCTCTTGACCCTTGACTTCTGTTTGTCGATATGCATGTGGTGTTGTAAAGCAGAGAGATCACTACTATGCAGTAAATAGATTTTAACTGTTTTCATACGATGAGATAGTTAGTCATCATGAGTTGGCCTGGTTACAATCAAATTAGTATTTTTTTTTTTCTTTTTATCTTTATATGTTTAGGTTTTGCTTAATCAACTGTGCGAAACTACAGCATGCAAGCAAAGTGCTGCTCAAATAGTTTTAGAGAAATAATGTTAAATCTATGTAACGTAAATAAAAATTTGAAAAATTGCTTAAACACACACAGACATCAAGAACCAGCATATGAATCTCAACAATGGGGACAACCAACTAAATGCGTCATGCTGCAATTCATGCTGGGTAAAAATTGGTGTACATTTCTAGCTGGATGATGGACCATCACCTTCAGCTCAATCTTGCTAAGACAGAACTGCTTGTGATCTCAGCCAACCCATCACTTCACCACAACTTCTCTATACAGCTGGGTTCATCAACCATAACTCCTTCCAAGACAGCCAGGAACCTTGGAGTTGTGATTGATGATCAGTTAAGCTTCACAGACCATATTGCTACAATGGCACAGTCCTGCAGATTTGCCTTATACAACATTAGGAAGATTAGGCCCTTCCTGTCAGAGCAAGCCGCTGTAAATGATTTTATCCCTTTTACATTGTTTAATTTAGCTCTTTGGTTTAAGCTTTATTTTAGCTTTAGGGAATCTTACGATTTGATATCGATATGATCAATTGATATTAAATCAAAACGTCCAACTTATACCTTATTTAACAATCGTCCAGCGAGTTGTTAGATTTCAGTATATCTGAGAAATTCAGTATATCTGTCCTTCTTACATGTTACATGTAGCAGTAAATTAAGCATAATTGCATGCAACTAACTTGAAACCAAACCCTAATCCTAACTCTAACCCTAAACACATGTTGTATATTAATATTAATTCATATTAATTAATGACTCATTAATTAATTGTATAATTACACTGTATGAATGCTTTAAAATAAATTGTAACCAAATATGTATATGCTCTAAATGTGTGTCTTGGACATGTGAATACAATATGGATATGCAAAAAGAAAAAAAAAGTATTAGAAAACATGAAATATTATTATAAATGCAGGGTTAACTAATGATTCAAGTGTATAGTTCATAAGGCACTTATCAACATTAAAATTCAAGACAAAGACTGAGTTACATCATTTTGTCTATAGTGGATCTACACTCCAAAAAAATTGCTTTTGGGTTATTTTGACCCAGCAGTTGGCAGAGGTGGAAATTCCAGGGTTCAGAAAATAAAAGTCCTGCCATATGTTTATTCCAACTCAGCAGCTGATTTCACCGGAGGAGGAACCAAGTCATTTCTTTCAAGTCACAAGCAAGTCTCAAGTCAAATCCCAAGTCCTCAAAGAGATAAAGTTAATGAGATAATTAAGTGACTAATTAAATGATGATTGTGCATTAGTGATGAACACCTGCTGTTATTGAGAATTACAGATGTTGATGTTTTATTGGTTAAAATTATGCCACCATCATGGAGATCAGCGTTTGTTTAGTTGGGCTCTTGACCCTTGACTTCTGTTTGTCGATATGCATGTGGTGTTGTAAAGCAGAGAGATCACTACTATGCAGTAAATAGATTTTAACTGTTTTCATACGTTGAGATAGTCATCATGAGTTGGCCTGGTTACAATCAAATTAGTATTATTTTTTTTCTTTTTATCTTTATATGTTTAGGTTTTGCTTAATCAACTGTGCGAAACTACAGCATGCAAGCAAAGTGCTGCTCAAATAGTTTTAGAGAAATAATGTTAAATCTATGTAACGCAAATAAAAATTTGAAAAATTGCTTAAACACACACAGACATCAAGAACCAGCATATGAATCTCAACAATGGGGACAACCAACTAAATGCGTCATGCTGCAATTCATGCTGGGTAAAAATTGGTGTACATTTCTAGCTGGATGATGGACCATCACCTTCAGCTCAATCTTGCTAAGACAGAACTGCTTGTGATCTCAGCCAACCCATCACTTCACCACAACTTCTCTATACAGCTGGGTTCATCAACCATAACTCCTTCCAAGACAGCCAGGAACCTTGGAGTTGTGATTGATGATCAGTTAAGCTTCACAGACCATATTGCTACAATGGCACAGTCCTGCAGATTTGCCTTATACAACATTAGGAAGATTAGGCCCTTCCTGTCAGAGCAAGCCGCTGTAAATGATTTTATCCCTTTTACATTGTTTAATTTAGCTCTTTGGTTTAAGCTTTATTTTAGCTTTAGGGAATCTTACGATTTGATATCGATATGATCAATTGATATTAAATCAAAACGTCCAACTTATACCTTATTTAACAATCGTCCAGCGAGTTGTTAGATTTCAGTATATCTGAGAAATTCTGTTTATTCTCGTGGCCACGATATAATAATACAGAATTATTTAAATAACCTTATGACAGTTATGAGCATAGGTAACGTAATCTGGGCAAAGTTTGATTTTAATATTACACAACAGAACACACAGCACTTCTCTATAAATCAAACAAGAGTGTATTTGCTATTTTACTACAATACATGAACTAAGCTAAATAACACAAAACAAAATACATACATACACAAACATACGCAATGAATTGTTGCAATCTGAGAATGATTAGAATCTAGCACTGTTTTGCTATTTCCACACGATTTTACCCATGCAGATCATCAAGAGGAGAACTCTATTATCCTTACTCTTAGAGATAAATACCACATGATTCAGCCACTTTATAGAGATTTTGTTTGATACTTGCTTTAAGTTGAGTTGATCTCTGATCTGTCTTTCTTGAGGAAATCCCGCACGTCGTTGCGTGACGTCACTTTATTAAAGTTAAAGTCCTTTATATTAACTGACTGTCACAGAACCACTGGCTCTTAGAATCACTTTTACTATAATCAAAACAACATCCATTTAATCAGAGATTAGACATACAATGAGTCTTTTTTCACTCTCAATGAGATCAGTTCACTAATAGATGACAGTAATTTTAAACACATAACAACTACTGATCATTTCCTCTGAACTTTCGAGTTGTAAAAAACTTGTTTGAGGAACACATGGTTACAACAGCCAAAAAAAAAGAAGACATTAAAAACTAACACAGAAGTCAAGGGTCAAGAGCCCAACTAAAGCAGACACTGATCTCTAACATGGTTACTTCAAATGAAACAAATCAACATCTAAACCTTAGTTAATTCTCAATAAGATATTCTGTAAATGTCTGACAGAAATAAAGTCAGTCTGGTTATTAATAAGTGGAGCTGGTGATGCTGTTTGTGGGGTTGTTAAACCAGATTTTGAGAGATTTAATGTATTTTATTTCAGTTGGTTTCATCTAAGGCTGTGTCTGAAGTCAGTTGTAGTAGTTCTTGTGTTTCTCCTTTCTTCAGTGATTCTGTTTGTTAACAGCAGGTGTTCATCACTAATGCTCAATCAGCACTTAATTAATCACTTAATTACGTAACTCCGAGTTTTAAAACTTACCCAGTCAGCAAACAAATTTGGCCCAGATTTGGCATGCATCTGGCACAGCTGGCATTCATCCGGCACTGGCATACAGCATGTGGGCCAAACATTGCCTGGGTTGAGTAGCTCCAGAGTGTACCCTGGACGATGGGGCGGGGTGACACATTTGGGCGGGGCGACACATTTGGGCGGGGCGACTCATTTGGGCGGGGCGACACATTTGGGCGGGGCGACACGTGTCGCTCTGCCCACCCCCAATTCTATTGGTTTATAACACGGCAAATCTTATTGGTGTAGACCCGAGCATGCATTCCTTTGTGTACGATTTTGTAATTGATTTGGCCATGTTACAGAAATATTATGTGCTAACTCTAGAATCATAGGCCTATCTTAATTATAGTAACCTTGGTTTAGTAACCATGGTAATTTTAGTCAGATGAAGTCATCGTTTACAAATAAACTCTTGATGACTTCACCTCCGGGTTGTTCAGGCTGCACTGTAAAAAATTGCTGTTAAAAAACGGCCATATTCTGACAGTAACATTCTGTTTTTTCAGTACAACAGTAAAATTCAGTAAAAAACAATGAATTCTGGGTAATATTTGTTGTTTTCGAGAAAGTATCCTTCTGCAGTCCTGTGAAATAACAGCGTTCAGATTCGACACTCAGGGGCTGTGTTTCAATTCACACCCTACACCCTCATTCACTATTCCCTACATGAGTTTACTAATATAGTTCACCTGACAGAGAGAATGAACACTAATGAGTGATTTCAGCCAATGATGAACAGCTGCTGTTAACAAGCAGATTCACTGAAGGAAAGAGCAAGAAATGAAACAACAGCTGACAAACAGCCACAGCCTTAGATGAAATCAACTGAAATAAAACAGCAGAGGACATTTAAACAACTCCACAAACAGCATCACCAACTTCACACATCACAGTCTGACTTTATTTCTGTCATATATCTACAAAAATTATTTGAGAATTAATAGACGTTTAGATACTTTGTTGAAAATGTTTCATTTGACCTCACCATTATGGCGACCAGCGTTTGCTTTAGTTGGGCTCTTGACCCTTGACTTCTAAATCCTAGATTTTTTTTGGTTGCTATAATGGTTTGTAAAACACATTGGTTATAGCAACTAAAGCCCAAAGAATTTTTAAGTAAGTGTTTTTGAATTGAAATCATCATGAAGCGGTCTGCTGTCATTCAGTCTGTAATGAACGGTTGTGGGCTTTTTTTTATCAGTTTTGAGTTATTTAGGGTAAATGCTGTATGATACTGCAAAATAACAACCAATTATGAAGAATTATAAAACATCTTATGCGCAAAATCTTCAGTACTATAGCATCATTTAGACACATACAGACATCCAGAATCAGCATATGAATCAGCATATGAATCTCAACAATGGTGAGTGAAAAGCTTAATGCTGCAATGCATGCTGGGTACTAGCACAGTACAAAACTCACCCATGACTCCCAGCATGCATTGCGTCATGAATAAATTATGCCACTGAATTGTCCACTTATTTTCTCTAATTCTTTCTATTTGCTTTTATAATTGCTTTTGTTTTGTGTTGAGTTTTAGTAGTGTGTTTTGTGATATTCAGAGTTGATCTGTTTATTTATTTTGGTTGATAGTCACCATTGTTGAGATTCATACGCTGATTCCTGAGGTGAGTGTTTCATAGCACTTTAGAGTTTTTTTTTTATTGTCAGTAATGTTTTTAACAATGTTACATAAACTAGAGCAAATTAATGAGCAGACAGTTGTTACATAATCACTTTGGTAACAGTAGAGACACTGGAGAAAAAAATTAACATATCAGTGAATATAATTTTTAATTATGATTATGTTATTAACGAAACATAACTAACAAAACTACAGATTTTGTTTTGGTTCTTTTTGCCATAACTAGTGTGTTTTAAAACACACGTTTACAGCAACCAAGGAAAAATTAATGTTAAAAAGTCAAGGTTCAAGAGCCCAACTAAAGCTAACACTGATCTCCATCACGGTAGTTAAAAAAAGAAAAAAAAGAAATAACTTTCATTTCTGTAGACATCTGACAGATATAGCATCAGTCTGGTTAGTAATATGTGAAGTAATGCTGATTTAGGAGTTGTTTAGTCAGATCTCAATGTCTTAGAGATTTAATGTCTTCTTTATTTCAGTTGATTTCATCTAAGGCTGTGGCTGAAGTCAGTTGTAGTTCTTGTGTTTCTCTCTCAGTGATTCTGCTTGTTAACAGCATCTGTGCATCACTAATGCTCAATATTCATTTAATTAATCACAGAATTATCTGATTAACTTCAGCACTGATTCAGTGTTACTCTAACACTCTGTAGTGTGCACACATTATAAGTGTTCATTTAAAACTGAGGATTTTGTTGCGGGTTTAAAGGGTTAAAGATGTAAGATGAAAAAAAAACCCAGCATGAAATGTAATTTAACAGCAATAAACTGTAATTAATTTACGGCAACAAACTGTAGAAAAACAGTTACTTACTGGCAACCGTGCTGCCAGTAGATTACCGTTAATTCAAGAAAAAACAGCAATTTACTGTAAAACATAACAGTCAGATTAACCAAAAGCAAAAAGTTATTTTTACTGAAATATTAATGAAGGTCCACAGAAAACAGTTATGCAAAGTCATGAACTGATAAGGAGAGTAAATATTAAACTGAACTGTATTAATGTGTTTTTGTACAAGAGAGATCTGTTAGTTTAATGTAGTTTTGTGGGTCACCATTGTGTTGGAGAGTAGAGCCTGTGCTTCAGTCAATGATGAGCCACAAACACTGATGTTCTGCTGCTTTATTTAAAGACAGTAACTGTAGAGTTGCTTAAACAGCGATGATCTTTTCATTAAATACTCCAGCATATGCATGTGCTATAGCTGAAACGATTTGAGTTAAAAACATGTTTTTAGTTATTTAAAGTGTTTGCAGTTTCATACTAAGAAATATTTATTCTCAGTGGATTCAAATGATATAAGGTCACATTACTAATGCCATATGAATACTAATATTTTAAACTCAAACTGTATGAAGCAGAGCAGAGTTAATTTCCATGGTAGTATAACAGTAACATTCTGTAAAACAGAAGAGCTGTAAATTGACGGTAGAGGGCTGTAAATTAACAGTACATTACTGGCGACTCTGCTGCCAGTACATTACTGTTATTTAACGGTACAATTTTTTACAGTGCATGAATAGCGCTTCATTCATATTTCCTTGAGGATCGGCAGGCCGCAAATCAGCACTAAATTGGGATTTTATACGCAAATTATGATAATTTAGATGCATTTTAGAGATGGACAAACACAAACATAAGCGGCTGATTTTACGTTTTAAAGCACAACCATTTTTGTTGTTGTTTAAAGAGATGTTACGTTGCTCAATGCGTCACAAACTTGTAGGTTAATAAAATGTTTTCATGGCAAGCAGTGTTTCCTTGTTTATATCTTAATAAAATATTTGAGCCTATATTGATTCTCTTACAATTTTAAAGGTTCCTATAGCAAATGAGTGCCCATGACATCAGATATTAAAAATCCAATTTCTGTATCCACATCCTCATTATGTGCGTGTTCTAATCTGTGTACGAGATGAATTTAGATTCAGTTATCAAAACTCGATCATTGTAGCCATATAGACCTGCATAACTATCGAATATTAAATCACTCAGAGCTGTAAATCTGTGGAATAGGTACATGAGCACTTTTAACCTGTTAACATGCACCAGGACGCGGGCGCACTGAAAGCTCTTTGAAAGCTCTTTGTTTGCACACGTCATAGTTTTCAAACAGATAAAGTAAAACAGGACAAAATGAATCTTGACAAACTATATATCATTTTGAAGGTCTAAGCCTCTAGCATCGACGACAGATCGCTGTTTTTCGATAGAAAGCTTATACGGAATGTATTTGCTAAATTTGTGTAAGCAGTACACATCAAAACATGTAGAAAAAAACCTGCAGTACATACCATATTCATCCTGATAACGACTCTCAAATGTATCCACTGCTGTAAATCCTGGTTTCATTTGAAAGATAAGGGTCCACTGAACAACATCCCATCGAGCACTTTTAGTCCAAAGAAACAACGTTGTAATTTAGATCGTTAATCCTTTGTTTACGTCTCATCTCTTCAGGGAAAGTTATTGTTTGTGTCCGTTATGGAACAAATTACGCTCAAAAACAGCGTCTTGGTGGTAAAAAAACAGCACGATTTTGTAGCAGACAATGTCCCAAACAGAATGAAATCATCCAAAAATAAAAAAGTCAAAGATACATGGAAGATTGTTTATTTGAATTCTGGCGCTCCCTCGCGACGGCACGTGACGCACGCTGTGACGCACCTGTCATCTGATGGGGCGTAACTTAACGATCTTTTTAGCACAATAAGAAAAAAAGAAAAAACATTTCTTTTTTTTCTTCTTCAGCAGTTTTCATATATGTTTGCGTGTTTTGTGGGGAATTGCCTGTATCTGTATGATTAACATCTCTATGACTGATAATGAGCATGTAATTACTGACTGTTCACAGATATCAGTGTGAATGCAGTCTATATAAAAGGCCATTATAATGTGAATATTGACTATATTGGGCAGCCATCAGTATGATTAGCATCTGTATGAATGATCGTCAGCATGTGATTACTAATGTATGAGCAGGAGAGCATCTGTTTGTCAGGAAATCAGTATGTAATTAAGTTTTTTTTTTTATTATTATTGTTTTTTTTCATCACTCAAAAATTATTATTATTGTATTTTTCTAGTGCTCAAATAAATCACTTATACGATTTCTAAGATTCTGTCTACTGTTTTATAATTGAAAAACTGCAGTGGCATGTATAATGACTAAATAGTATGTAGTAGAACCCTTCAATAATTTGGTAAATATTTTTCCTCAAACGGGGGGTGGGGGGGGACGACTAGAAAAATGTCTGCAGGAATCTCATTTTTCATGGTATCTTCTTCAGATTTGAAATATAATCTCATGAGACATGTGACTTTCAACCCATTACTTTTCTGGATTTCTCCAGGACTGATTTCATGTATTTTTATATGAAATAAAAAAAAAATTCAGTGTGGTACAATTTTTATCAAGGCACTTCAGTGTCTATAACTTTTTATATTTTTGAGCATCATCAACTCTGGATGATGGATAGTAAAGGCCAAAGGGTCTTCTTTCCAAAGACACCACAATTGTGTGTGTGGCACACTGAAGTCAGGAGCTGTTACCATTTTAAGTTAGTTAGTCATTTTCAGCTGTGATTCCCAATATGGGGGGTGCAGGTTAACAGGTCTGTTTAAGGGCAATCTTGGTTTCTTCCCTCAAAACAATGGCTCATTTAAAGTGTTTTGTCATGTTGTTTTGCCCATTTGTTCATATAACTCATTCATATTTTTAAAGGAAAGACTTTTGCATTGTTTACAAATTTCAGAAATGCTTGTCTTATTTCTTTTGTTCTCCATCCATAAATTATTGGGTGAAAACAACATGTAAAAAATAAGTATACAATGCTTATAAATGCACGGATACTTGAAGAAATGTTATTCCTTATTCTGTATGATAAAAAAAGTAGTCAGAGCAGACATCAAACTAAATGACAAGAAAATTAAGAGTAATGCAGGTATTTAAGGCCTTCGTGCTCAAAGTTCAAGTTCAAGGTTTTTATTTGTCACATACACGACTATACAGAGATTGTATAACCAGCAGTGAAATGTGAGTCAGGTCCGCTCCATGGACAGTGCAAATATTGTAGAATACAACACAAGGGAAGTACACAGTAAAATCCTGAGTGTTAAATTAACACTGCTCGGATCATATATGGTCCCACTCTAAAAGAGTGTTAAAGTAACACTGAAGCAGTGTTAAAGTTAATGAGATAATTATGTGATTAATTAAGTGCTGATTGAGCACAAGTGATGAACACCTGCTGTTAACAAGCAGAATCACTGAAGAAAAGAGAAACACAAGAACTACAACTGACTTCAACCACATCCTTAGATGAAATCAACTGAAATAAAATACATTAAATCTCTCAAGATTTCAGTGGAAGATAATTAAACAACTCCACAAACATCAACAGCTTCATGCATTACTAACAAGTTAGCCTTTATTTCTGGATTATCTAAAACAGAAGTTCTTTACTGAGAATTAAGGTTTAGATGTGTTTTTCTTTTTTCAACTTACCGTTTTTATGAATAGTGTTTGCTTTACTTGCCTCTTGACCCTTGACATTTTAAAAGTAAGTTTCACTTTGGCTGTTATAATTGTGTTTATAAAGCACATATGTGATGGCAAGGAAATTATGATGAAATTATTTTGTGTGTCTGAGTCTCTGATTGCATCTTACCTAAATCTGTAGTGTTTTTATGATTTCTGTATTATTGCAGTTCTATTATATGAAATACAATGTGAGAAAACTTTATAAACCACTTTTATAAGTATGGCTCATAAAGAAGTTTCAATTCTGGCAATCACAGACATGAAGAATCAGCATGTGAATCTCAGCAATGGTGAAAGTAAGAATAAAAAATACTAAGACAATGCAGCTGCATAATTTATTCATGTCGCAATGCATGCTGGGAGCCATGGATGAGTTATGATTGGTGCACCCAGAATACAATGCAACATGAATCTGTCTGATGATCGTCACCATTGTTGAGATTCATATGCTGATTCTTGATGTCTGCGTGTCTAAACAGTACAGACGTTCTAAACTGGTGTGCAAAGTGTTTTTAAAGTTATTCATATTTCATTAAAATGCAGTTGTGACCAATAACATAAACTAAATATATACAACACCACTGATGACATCAGTGAATCAGGCTACTGCATGACAACTACATCATTATCAAATAATAGCCATAATCTGATTACATGTTCTCTTGGCTTTTCTTGCCATAAAAAATATGTTTCAAAAACAAAATAACAGCAAAGAGAGAAAAACTAATGTTAAAAAGTTGAGGGTCAAGAGCCCAACTAAAGCAAATGCTTATCTCCACAACGGTGAATTCAAATTGTATTATTTTCAATAAACATTAACATCTAAACCTCTGTTAATTCTTAAAAATTAATTTTTAGATGCATGACAAAAAAAGTAAAACTGGTTAGTAGTGAGTGAAGTTGGTGATGCTGTTTGTGGAGATGATTAATCATCTTCTGCTGAGATCTTGAGAGATTTAATATATTTTATTTCAGTTGATTTCATCTAAGGCTGTGGCTGAAGTCAGTTGTAGTTCTTGTGTTTCTCTTTTGTTCAGTGATTCTGCTTGTTAACAGCAGGTGTTCATCACTAATGCTCAATCGGCACTTAATTAATCACATAATTATCCCATTAACTTTAACACTGCTTCAGTGTTACTTTAACACTCTTTTAGAGTAGGACCATATATGATCCGAGCAGTGTTAATTTAACACAGGATTTTACTGTGTATGCATAAAATAAAATGAATAAAAAATAAGATATAAAGCACAGAATATAATATATAAAGTATAAAAGAATGTGCATGACAGTATGCTGTAGAATTAAATATTAAGATAAGCATGACTGTTATACGAGAGAGGAATGTGCAAACAGGTTGAACATGGTTGACATGAAGCAGCAATCACAAAAAGAATACATATAAAAAATAAGATATCAAGATATCAAGACACAGAAAGTGCTGTGTGCAAATGGCACTGTCAGTATGAGGTAGATAATAATGAGTGTGAATATATTACAGATTGTGAGTGATTAGTAAGTGAAGTCATGATGATGTTAAGAGGCTGAGTTTGAGTTCAGGAGCCTGATGGCCTGGGGGAAGAAACTCCTCCTAAGTCTCTCAGTTTTAGCCATCAGGCTGTGGAAGCGCTTACCAGATGGCAGCAGAGTGAATAGACGGTTTCCAGGGTGATTTGAGTCCTTGGTGATTTTGACAGCTCTGCTTCTGCAGCGTTTGAGGTAGATGTCCTGCAGAGAGGGGAGAGCAGACCCAGAGATACGCTCAGCTAAGCGCACAACTCTCTGCAAGGCCTTGCAGTCTTGGCTGGAGCTGTTTCCATACCACACTGAGATGCACTGAGTCAATACACTTTATATGGTCCCAGAATAGAACGTTTTCAGGATTGTTGGAGAGACCCTGAATTTCCTCAGCTGTCGCAGATGGTACAGTATTTGCCTGGCTTTCTTAACCTGTGTTTGAATGTGTGTAGTCCAAGTCAGGTCCTCGGAGATGTTTACATCGAGGTACTTGAAGCTGCTTACTCTCTCCACAGGGGTCCCACTGATCATAGGAGGAGTGTAGGGCAGCAGGTGTCTCTTTCTGAAGTCCACAATCAGCTCTTTAGTTTTGCTCATATTAAGAGAGAGACAGTTGTCCTGGCACCATGATGTAAGTCTCTCCACCTCATCCAAGTATGCGGTCTCATCATTGTTGGAAATGAGGCCCAGAACCACAGTATCATCAGCAAATTTGATAATAGATGTGGATCTGTGAGAGGACACACAGTCATGTGTGTAGAGAGAGTAGAGCAGGGGACTCAGGACACAACCCTGCGGGGCTCCTACGTTCAGGGTGATGGAGTTTGAGGTGTACTGGCCTACCTTCACCACTTGAGGTCTGCCGGTGAGGAAGTCTTGAATCCAGTCGCAGAGTGAAGTGTTTAGGCCGAGGCCTGTGAGTTTATTAGTCAGCTTGATGGGGACTATGGTGTTGAAAGCTGAGCTATAGTCTATGAATAGCAGCCTTGCATAGTTCCCATTGCTGCTGTCAATGTGTGTGAGGGAGGAGTGGAGAATGTGAGAGATGGCATCATCAGTTGATCTATTGGGATGATATGCAAACTGAAGAGGGTCCAAAGTAACAGGGATGGATGAGCTAATGTGGCTCTTAACAAGTCTCTCAAAAACCTTCATGACTATAGATGTGAGGGCCACTGGTCGATAGTCATTCAGGCAAGAGGGTTTATTGTTCTTAGGCACAGGGATAATGATGGATTTTTTAAAGGAGGTGGGAACTACAGAGGTAGCAAGGGACTCGTTGAAGATAGAAGTGAACAAATCAGCAAGCTGATCAGCGCATGATCTCAGAACACGGCCAGTAATCCTGTCAGGTCGAGCCGCTTTCCTGATGTTCACTCTCTTTAGTGCCCTCCGAACCTCGTCCTCCGACACGGTGATCACATGATTCTCACTTCTCTGCCTGCTGCTTCGTGACGCGCTGCTCGGCAGAGCCGCGCTGCCGCACACTCTAAAAAACGCTGGGTTATTTTTTCAACCCAAATGCTGGGTTGACACCGCTGGGTAAGGACGTTGGGTTGTTTTAACCCAATTTTGGGTTGAAAATTAGTCTTCATCATAACCCAGCGGCGCTGGGTTGGGAACGCGGACCAGAAAGAGAGCACGCACGTCACGTCAACATCGGACGACACCAGTGCGAGAAGCCGCCATTTTCTCAGCCTGAAAGAAGCGAGAAGCGAGTGAAAGACGTTATGGTAAGTAAAGGTTAAAAATGTAAAGTCATCATTCATTGTTTGTGTCCGGGAGTATTTTGAGGTTTTATGGAAGGCGGAAATAGTCCGAAAAGAGCTTATATTGAAAAATACGCGGACGTGGTTTTCGCCTCAGAAACGGAGGGCTTAACGGCCTCTTTTACTGAACGGAAGAGATGCTTTTAATATAACGTCCGTGAGTGTCTTATGTCATATTTACATAATATTTTACAATATCTGCACTTTTTGAGGTGTTAATGGACGGTTATTATGTTAATTCGTTATCTTATTTTTCGCGGTTAAACTCAATGTAGTTTCCTAAAGGAAACGGCGTTATGTAATAAAGACTAGCATAATTATTTTGAGGCTGATGATTGTTAAAATTAATGTTTTGTATGTAATATTTCAGACTTGTTGAGCTTGTCTTCTTTGTGCCCGTGCCGGGAGTTAAGGACACAGAAGCCTGCTTGTGTGAGGAGGAGGCGATTTCCTCAGCTTCTTCAGAAGAGGGAAAGACGGTTTTAAGGCAAGTAAACTTAATAATTCCATCATGTTATCATTTTATTTTTTTACTAAGACTAAAAGAATGTTTGTTTTTGTAGATGGTGAAAGCCAGAGACATAAGGCGAGCATCATTCTTTTGAGATTGATGTTATTTTTAGAAAATAAATGTTTCTGTTGTCTCCTGCCTGTTTACTTCACATTTTGATGCAACTACAGTATGATTATTTCATATTGTTCGTATTTTATGTAAACCATTGATGTCCCTTTTTTCATTGCAGAACTCTAACTAACTTTGGAGTTAAGGACACAGCAGCCTGCTTGTGTGAGGAGGAGGCGATTTCCTCAGCTTCTTCAGAAGAGAGGGAAAGACTGTTTTAAGGCAAGTAAACTTCATAATTCCATCGTTATCAATTTTTTTTTTACTAAGAGTAAAAGAATGTTTGTTTGTTTTTTGTAGATGTTGAAAGCCATAGACCTAGGAGAGCATCATTCTTTTGAGATTGATGTAAGTTATTTTTAGAAAATAAATGTTTCTGTTGTCTCCTGCCTGTTTATGTCACATTTTGATGCAACAACAGTATGATTACGTGTTCATATTTTATGTATACCATTGATGTCTGTGTTTTTTTATTGCAGAAGACAAACCAACTTTGGAGTTGTCTGATTTGGAGAGTCATCATTCTTGGGCTTCCTTTCTTAAAGGAATAGTTCACACAAAAAATAATTTACTTGCCCTCATGTCATTCTAAACCTATAAGACTTATGTCCGTCTTTAGAACACAAATGAATATATTTTTAATTTTCTCTCATAATTTTTTGTTAATCCATTGAGAGTCTAGATAATCAGTATTTTCAAGCTTCAAAAATACAGAGTTATTGTAGAAGTAAAAAGTAATCCATGCCAATATTTATATATGAATAAATCTTAAATTATATGATAGCGAACATCAGAACATCAGCGAACATCAGAAGTTTGGAACAACATGTGGGAAAGTAAATTATGACCATTTTCATTTTTTGGTGAACTAACTCTTTAAAGAGCAGCCGTCCACGTACATGGAAATTTTTGAGGTATGTGAATGTCATGACTGTTTTAATGTTTCAGTAAAGTAGTAGCTTTCTGAAAGCAGTATATTTATTTAAACAATATTACATGCCCTCACACTAGTGCTGCCATTATAGCATTCTAGAGCGCTGTGGTAGACAGACATTAAACAACCACACAAAGTGGTTGAAATTATAAAACAGATTATTTACCTATCCTTACTGATGTGGATGCACCTCTATCTGAAAATGGATAGTTTAATTCAATGTTTTCTTTTTTCAAATGTTTTTCTCTTTTTTAGGCCACTGATGAAGAACAGGCGGTGACTGGGATGAATGCTGGTCAAAGAGGAGAATGACCTTTCCCCCAAACTGATGCAACAGTGGTTTTAAAGGAGGACGCTGCCCTGGATGTTGTAAAAGATGTGAAAGTGACGTGACATACAGCCAAGAATGGTGACCCATACTCGGAATTTGTGCTCTGCAATTATCCCATCCTAAGTGCACACACACAGCAGTGAACACACACACACATCGTGAACACACACCCGGAGCAGTGGGCAGCCATTTATGCTGCGGCGCCCGGGGAGCAGTTGGGGGTTCGGTGTCTTGCTCAAGGGCACCTCAGTCGTGGTATTGAGGGTGGAGAGAGTGCTGTACATTCACTCCCGCCTTCTTCATGACTATATCAGTTATGCTAAAGAGATCATGAAAATTGGCAGTGATGCATGATCTCTATTCATGGACTATGAAACAAACTGTTAAGTGTATAATTTGTAAAAATCAAATGTTAAATGCTTGTTCTGTGTTTAGTAGAAATGGAGTTTACACACTCATTCATACACATGCTCACATTCTTTCACACACATGCTTCTGTTAAATGTTATAATATCAGTGTTAATGTTGTGGTTTATTTGTGTACTCTCATGCCAGAATAGTTTGTAAAGAACTTAACTATTGATAATAGTGCTTCTGTATATTTTTATACAATATATAAAATTTATCAAAAAAAGTCAAATTTGTTCTTAAAAGTTATATTCAACAAATGTTCAATGCTTCGTTTATAAACTCTGTAGCTGTTAATGCCATACTTTTCTGCATTTCTTCTTACATGCATGTTACTTTTTGACTGTTTTCTCTTGTTGTTTTTAATAAATATTTATCTTTTGATACTCATTCTTTGTGTGTAAAAGTGATTTTAAAATGAGCAAGATTTGTAGGTTTAATGCCTAGCTCGATTTGGGTTCATTTTAGCCTAGCAATGTAATTTTAAACCATAAAAAGCAACCCAGCATGCTGGGTTAAACATAATAACCCAACTTGTTGGGTTAAAATAACCCAGCGCTGGGTTTGTCCCTTTTTGACCCAGCGCTGGGTTGCCAAAATAACCCAAATTGGGTTGTTTTTAACCCAGCAGTTTTTAGAGTGCAATTGCATTCAAAGCGGCCGTAGAAGGTGTTTAATTCGTCTGCAAGTAACGGATCTGCTCTCACCTCCGCGGAGGATTTGTTTCCAAAGGCACAGATGGTCCTTAGTCCCTGCCACATGCGTCGAGAGTCATTGAGCTGAAAATAAGAGTCAATTCTCTCTTTGTATCGATGTTTGGCGGCACTTACTGCTCGTCTGAGAGCATAACGCAATGCTTTATACACGCTCATATTCCCAAACAAAAGAGCCTCGTTGTATGCAGCAGTGCGTTTGTTAACCGCATCACGGATTGTTCTGTCCACCCACGGTTTCTGATTAGGGAAGGTCCTTACAGTTATCGTTTCTGTAGCTTGTTTGGTAAGTGTGTTTACAAAGCTCACTGCTACATCCGTGAACTCGCTGACGTCAGATGAGCTCGCCCTGAACATGTCCCAGTCGATGTCATCAAGAGCCGCCTGTAACATAGCTTCCGAGTGGGAGGACCAACGCGTCACTTCCCTCTTCAACGGGGGTTCCTGTGCGAGCCTTTTTTTATATTCCGGTGTGAGGAAAATGGCGGCGTGGTCCGATTTGCCAAAAGCCGGAAGTGAGTGGGCTTTGTAGGCATTCTTAAACTGAGAGTAGCAATGATCCAGTGTATTCGGTCCTCTAGTTGGACAGGATACATGCTGGTGAAAGTTCGGCATGACCTGTCTGAGGTTGGCTTTGTTAAAATCCCCCGCTATGATAAAAGCAGCATCAGGATGTTTGTTAATGTAACCGCTGATCACATCGTGCAGTTTAGACAAAGCCAAGCCGGTGTCTGCCTGAGGTGGAATGTAAGCAGCAGTAGCGATGACCGCAGAGAACTCACACTGTAAAACCCAACCAGTTAGGGTAACTCAAACCGTTTGAGTAAACCAATTCCCCTTGGCTTAAACCATGTAAGTTTTAAAACTTGCAGTTAAGTAATTAAGTGATTAATTAAGTGCTGATTGAGCATTAGTGATGAACACCTGCTGTTAACAAACAGAATCACTGAAGAAAAGAGAAACACAAGAACTACTACAACTGACTTCAGACACAGCCTTAGATGAAATCAACTGAAATAAAATACATTAAATCTCTCAAGATCTGATTAAACAACCCCACAATCAGCATCACCAGCTCCACTTATTAATAACCAGACTGACTTTATTTCTGTCAGACATCTACAGAAGATCTTATTGAGAATTAACTAAGGTTTATGTTGATTTATTTTCATTTGAAGTAACCATGTTAGAGATCAGTGTCTGCTTTAGTTGGGCTCTTGACCCTTGACATTTGTGTTGTGTCTTTTCTTCATCTTTTTCTCTGGCTGTTGTAATCATGTGTTCCTCGAACATATTTGTTACAACTCAAAAACCCAGAGAAAATGATCAGTAGTTAATTGTTATATATTTATAGTTATTCTATTAGTGAATTGATCTCATTGAGAGTGATCATAGACTCATTGTGTATCTAATATCTGATTAAATGGATCTTGTATTGATTATAGTAAAAGTGATTGTGACCATCAGTTAATATAAAGGACTTTCCAAACAGTTTGTCCACAAAAAGTTTTACTCTATGGTAGCACTCAGACTCACACAGACATCAAGAATCAGACAATTTTTTTTTTTTTAAATCATGCAGCAATGATTTAATTTAAGATTTAGCTTGTTCACAAGCTTAGTCAAGCTGAGAGGACTCTATAAATAATTTAAGAAGATTTTGTGGCTCAGATAAGGTCCAGTGTGGTTTATTTCTTTGCTCTTGGCTGACATGTGGCATTGCTATGGTCTGCTTTTGGCCCAGATCTGGCAAACAGGAGCAGTCCGCCAAAGTGCCATCATTCCACGCCACATGTGGGCCAGATCATCATTCCGCATGTGCCAGATGTGGGCCGGATCTGAGCCGACATTATGTTGCTATCTGGGACCAGAGGTGGGTAGAGTACCCAAAAACTGTACTCAAGTAAAAGTAAAAGTAATAGTCTGAATAGTTACTTAAGTAAGAGTAAAAAAGTATCGGATAAAAAAACTACTCAAGTAGTTAGTTACTAGTTACTTTGGACCATATACTGTATATCTATAGTCTATTTTTATTTAGATATATAGATAAATTTATGTAATATGTGTGTGTGTGTGTGTGTGTGTGTGTGTGTGTGTGTGTATACACACACACACTGCCGTTCAAAATATATTTAATGTAATTTCACTAGTTCATACTTACATATAATAAATAGAATAAAGTTTATGCGTATTTGGCATGCTGTCCGAGGGGAGGGCTCTGAGCTCGGAACTTTGGCCCGAACCCTGAATACCCCCCCCCATAGGTTAGGACAGGAATAGTTGTAAGTGCGGAGAAGGGGTGGCGGAGGGATGCTGGAAAACTGTCAAGGAACAGAGGCAAGTCTGCTGTGTATATATACACACCTCTTATCTCGTTAACTGGGTTGATTACTGATTGTGCTCCTCTTGTGTTAATTAGGTTAATTATCTGAACGTGCTCCTCCCGAACTTTGTTAATAAAACATCATTTATTTCAGTGATGCAAATCTGAATTTTCATTAGCCTTTACGCCAGTATTCAATGTCACATAATCTTTCAGAAATCATTCCAATATGTTAATTTATTATCAATGCTGTTCTTTTTAACTTTCTATTCATCAAGGAATCCTGAACAAAATTTCACAGGTTCTAAAAAATATTAAATAGCAAATCTGTTTCCAATACTGCTAATAAATCAATATATTAGAATGATTTCTGAAGGATCATATGACTCTGAAAACTGGAGTAACATATATATAAAACCTGACATGGAGAAGAGTAAAAACTCCTCACATGACCGCTACCAGACATCCGAGCATAACGAAACAAATGCACATTGACGGATCTTCTTCCGTCTGTTCTGCAAAATGTAAACAAATGTAGCCTATATTTCTGCAAGCGTAAATATTGTGAAAATATCAATATTAACTGTGTCTAGGCAAAGTCTTTCCTCCTGGAACAGGTCGTGACTCGGGCGCCGCTGCACTCAACGCTCTTGATGTTCTTAAACTTTGTTACAACTCTGAGTGAGAACCACTTCAGACGACTCAGCGCGTGCAGCAGTGAACTGAACGAATCATTTAAACTGATTCGCGAACCGATTCACTTGTTTGCCAACTGGTTTGATCAAGCCTTTGAACAGAATTGACTCAAAAGAATGAATCATTCGCGAATGGGCATCGCTCATTGCCCAGAGAAAAGTAGACGGCGCGTTTGGAATAAATTGAAGAATTTTAACTTGTATTGCATTAAGATAAAGTAACGAGAGGAGCGTCACCCACAGTAACGAAGTAAAAGTGCAGTTTTTTCACAAAAAATGTACTTGAGTAAGAGTAAAAGTACCCATTTTTAAATATACTCTAAAAGTATTTGTTACCAAAACAAATTACTCAAGTAAATGTAACTCGTTACTACCCACCTCTGTCTGGGACACATATCCTAGTCTCTAAATATACAGTGTTGTGTTCCCCTGAGTCATGTCAAGTCAAGTCACCTTTATTTATATAGTGCTTTTAACAATACAAATTGTGTCAAAGCAACTGCACAATTTCAAAAATAGGAAAATAGTGTGTCAATAATGTAAAATGACAATATTAATCACTACATTTTCAGTTAAAGGCATTTCATTATTGAATTCAGTGATGTCATCATCCAGCTCAGTTCAGTTTAAATAGTGTCTGTGCAATCAGGTTGACGATATCGCTGGAAATGAGGTGTCCCCAACTAAGCAAACCAGAGGTGACAGCGGCAAGGAACCAAAACGCCATCGGTGACAGAATGGAGAAAAAAACCTTGGGAGAAACCAGGCTCAGTCGGTGGGCCAGTTCTCCTCTGGCCTGAGTCTGTGTGCTACTCCCATAGATGATTAGAACTCATCTCCTTTTCAGTTTTTGTACCAGTGGTAATTGTTTTCCAAGCGTGTATCTTAAGGCATTTACTCTGTGAGAGAGACTTCTGTGAAAAATAAATTGATCTGCGAGAACAGGTGAAAAGTAGCCAAATTTTATTAGAAAACATATCAGGTTATGCATGTAACCAAGGTTCCCTAAAGCCTGGGGCACACTGCACGATTTTCGGCTGTGCTAGAAAAAAGTATGGAGGTTTGGAACAGCTCATGATCCAAAGCATACAACATCATCTGTGAAACATGGAGGAAAAATTATTTCAAAGGAAAAAATCTTCACAAAGGAGGCAACCCAGTCTCTGGTATGAGTTCCAGACTTAAGGCAGTCATTGACTGCAAAGGATTCTAAACAAAATATTAAAAATGAACATTTTATTTATGAATATATTTATTTGTCCAATTACATTTGAGCCCCTAAAAAATTGGGGGACTGTGTATAAAAATATTTGTAATTCCTATGCATGCCATGTTATATTTTTGTTCAACCCTTTGAATTAAAGCTTAAAGTCTGCACTTTAAAGTCTGCTGTTTTATTTTTTATTCTGTTCTGGTGGCATACAGAGTTGAAATTATGAAAATTGTGTCAGAGTCCAAATATATATGGACCTAAGTGTATGTCTACTGACCAGCCAATAAAAATGCAACATGAAATGGCATGTTGATCAATGCAAAATGACACTAAAACTTGAAACTGCTTAACTCAAACTAGTTACCTCTCCTCTTTCACAGCTTCCTCTTTTTTTCAGCACACATAAAAAGCACAACTGCCAAACTGTGATTTGTCATGTGCGTTTGTCTACCACTAGCACATGCTGATGATGTTTTATTCTTTAATAGTAACTTGCATTATAGCTTTGACACTACAGTGCCGTGAAAACCTTTTTGCCCCCTTCCTGTTTTTTATTTATTTATTTGCATATTTGTCACACTTAAAAGATTCAGATCATCACACAAATTTTTAAATTACACAAATATAATGCAAGTAAATACAAAATGCAGTTTTTAAATGATTTCATTTATTAAGGGAAAAAAGCTGTCCAAACCTACCTGGCCCTACGTGAAAAATGAATTGCCCCCTCCTGTTAAATCATGGAAGAACTGATTACCACATTATTTTAGAAAGCTGAGTTACATTTGACTAGCCAAACCCAGACCTGATTACTGCCAGACCTGTTGAATCAAGAAATCACTTAAATAGAACCTATCTGACAAAATGAAGCATGCTTAAAGAGAAAAACATCATGCCGCGATCTAAAGAAATTCAAGAACAGATGAGAAACAAAATCAGCTAGAAAGAAACATCAATAGCCAGAACCACAGACAGATCAATAGAAACTGAACAGAACTTCAGAGCTACAAATACTAAGAGAGCGCAATGACGAATCATCCAGGAGGTCATAAAAGAACCCAGAACAACATCTAAAGAACTGCAGGCCTCACTTGCCTAAATTAAGGTCAGTGTTCATGATTCAACAAAAAGAAAGAGACTGGGCAAAAACAGCATCCATGGGAGAGTTCCAAGGCAAAAGCCATTGCTGACCAAAAAACCCCACAAAGGCTCGTCTCACATTTGGCAAAAAATCTTTATTATCCCTAAGACTTTTGGGCAAATATTCTGTGGACTGATGAGACAAAAGTTGAACTTTTTGGAAGGTGTGTGTCCCGTTACATCTGGCGTAAAACCAGCACAGCATTTCATAAAAAGAACATCATACACAGTAAAATTAACTCTATTCAGAGAACATTTGGTCCCACTCTAAATAGAGTTAAATTAACACTGAAGCAGAGTTAAAGTTAATGAGCTAATTAAGTGACGAATTAAATGATGATTGAGCATTAGTGATGAACACCTGCTGTTAACAAGCAGAATCACTGAAGAAAAGAGAAACACAAGAACTACAACTGACTTCAGCCACAGATTAAATCAACTGAAATAAAATAAGACATTAAGTCTCTCAAGATCTGATTAAACAACTACACAAACAGCATCACCAGCTTCACTCATTACTAACCAGACTGACTTTATTGATGAGGTCTACAGAAGATCTTACTGAGAATTACAGAGGATCAGATGTTGATGTTTTATTGGTTAAAATTATGTCACCATCATGGAGATCAGTGTTTGCTTTAGTTGGGCTCTTGACCCTTGACTTCTGTGTTAGATCTTTCTCTGTAATAATGCATGTAGTATTATAAAGCAGAGAGATCAGTGCTCTAAATTAAGCACGTAATAGCTGATTTTATGATGAGATCATATCATGAGTTATCATGAGCTGGTTTGTTTACATAGAAGTCTTTTTTTTTTTTTTACGTCATTAGATGTGCAACCACTAATCTAATTAGTGTAATCTGCCCTGTGAAACTATAACAGGCAAACAAAGTGCTACTCTAACAGTTCTTGTGAATGATTTTAAGTCCATGTAATGCATAAAAAAATTCAAATTTCCGTGTTATGTAGATACACAGACATCAAGAACCAGCACATGAATCTCAACAATGGTGACAATCAACAAAACGCTTCATGCTGCAATGCATGCTGGGTATCAGCACAGTGTAAAAAAAAATAAATAAATCTCCCATCATGTACTGCCGTATTAATAATTATTGTCACCACTGTTGAGGATCATATGATAAGTGTTCATGTCTAAAAGCCTGAGCTAATGCAGTTTTTTTATATATATATAAAAATATATATATTTGGAGGGGTTGGTTTTGTAGTTCTGCAGCAGTTGAATGTCAGCCAATAAACCAAAAAAAAATCACTTTGTGATTTCTCTCAAAAAATCATAAGAAGAAAGTATAAGTTAAGCTGCTGCTTCAAGCTTTTGATTCAGCAATGCACAAATGTTTGTTGTGAAACAATATTGCAATTGCTCAGAAGCAAACAATTATAGGTTATTAACAGTGCCAAGAGCCCAACTAAAGTAAACACTGACCACTATTATGGTGGCATCATGTGTTTTTTGGTTTTTCTTGACCAATAAAACATCAAACCTCTGTTAATTATCAATTAGAGCTTCTGTAGACATACAATAAACTCAATCTGGTTAGTAATGAGTGAAGCTTGTGATGCTGTTTGTGGAGTTGTTTAATCCGATCTTGAGAGACTTAATGTCTTATTTTATTTCAGTTAATTTCATCTGTGGCTGAAGTCAGTTGTAGTTCTTGTGTTTCTCTTTTCTTCAGTGATTCTGCTTGTTAACAGCAGGTGTTCATCACTAATGCTCAATCATCATTTAATTCGTCACTTAATTATCTCATTAACTTTAACTCTGCTTCAGTGTTAATTTAACTCTATTTAGAGTGGGACCAAATGTTCTCTGAATAGAGTTCATTTTACTCTGGGGAGTTTACTGTGTACCAACAGTCAAACATGGTGGTGGTGGTGGTGGTGGTGGTGGTGGGTGGTAGTAGTGTGATGTCTGGGGCTGATTTGCAGCTTCAGGAACTGGACAAATTACCGTAATTGATGGAGCCATGAATTCTGCACTCTATCAGAAAATCCTGAAGGAGAATGTCCGGCTGTCAGTTTGTGACTTCAAGCTCAAGCGCTCTTGGGTTATGCAGCAGGACAATGATCCCAAACACACCAGTAAGTCCACCTCTGAATGGCTCAAGAAAAACAAAATTAAGGTTTTAGAGTGGCCAAATCAAAGTCCGGACTTAAATCCGATTGAGATGCTGTGGCATGACCTTAAACAGTCCTTTCATGCTCGAAAACCCTCCAATATGGCTGAAGTGAAACAATTCTGCAAAGAAGAGTGGGCCAAAATTCCTCCACAGCGATGTGAAAGACTCATTGCCAGTTTTTGCAAACGCTTGATTGCAGTTGTTGCTGCAAAGGGTGGCACAACCAGTTATTAGATTTTTCACTCATTAGACTTTTTTCACATAGGGCCAGGCAGGTTTGGACAGCTTTTTTTCCCTTAATAAATGAAATCATTATTTCAAAACTGCATTTTTTATTTACTCGAGTTATCTTTGTGTAATATAAAAATGTGTTTGATGATCTGAATCTTTTAAGTGAAAAATATGCAAAAAAATAAAATCACGTGACCCCTCGACGGTGATGCAGGCTTAGTTTTTCGCACTGCTCACTTTGCCACATATTTTACGATCCTGTCAGTAAAATTTGAACCACTCTGCATTGGACCCATCATGAGTACTAAGGCAGACAAAGGAGATCGGAAAAGAGAGATTGAGCAATCGCCAATGAAGAAAAAATTCAGAGATTCAGCCATCTCCAGTGAACCGCATTGAACTAGCATTTAAAGAACACCAAAGCACTTTGAATTCGGTTGTGAATTCGGCAGTGAGAGATGCGATAGACTCTGTGCTGATTCCAGCATTGCGCGAACTGCGTGAGGACATACAAGCGACCAATAAGTCTGTTAAAGAGCTAAGAGAGGAGTTTGAGGCCATAACTACCGAGACGAAGCAGACACGTGACCGCGTTGATTCTGTTCAGGCAGTGGCGCGTGAAGATAAGAGAACAGTCATGGACTTAAAGGATCAGCTGGAGCGACTCACCGAGAAGATGACAGATATGGAGGACAGGTGTAGGAGGAACAATGTAAGACTGGTGGGGCTCCCAGAAGGGATGGAGGGTCCAGATGCAGCTGGTTTTCTCAGAGCTAATCTTTCCAAGTGGATTCCTTCCTTGAGGGGCCGTGACATTGAGATTGATCGGGCGCATCGCATGTATGACGGAGGGAGTGGTTCCGATCGGCGGCGGCGGCGGGTGGTGGAGCTGCATACGACAGCTGTTTCTCCAGTTCGACGGGATGGATTTGGCCCTAGCTGCCCAGAAGGAGATGATGGCAGGATGAACATGGACGCTTGCTAAACCTATTGTTTGCGTTTTCGTCTCTCCTACTGGGATATTGTCCTTATTTATCCGGTACAACGATCTCTTTGCTGGTAAGACTGACACGCCATTTTTCTTTTTTTGGAGGGGACTAATGGAGAGTAGGTTTAATTAATAAAAAAAATAAAAAAATTTTTGGCTGTGTGAGCCTTTCGGGAGACGTGTCTTGCATTGGAGTGGATCGGTCACGACCTATCACTGTTTTTTGTTGCTCAGTCAGACCTATGTTCTCGGCAATGTGCGGTCTGAGTTGTTCCTTGTTTATGGTTGTCGGTTGTTCATATTTTTATGTTGTTTTTGTTTTTTACAGCAGACATTTATACTTTTATCTATTTTACCTTATTTCTAAAGGGATTTTTCATATAGGAGGTTTGGTATCTAAAATGCACATCAGTGTTTACGTGTTATTTATAGAATGGAAGTGCTTCTGTTTTTTGTTTTTTTTTGCATTTATTGAGTACAATCTTGGGATTATGAATATTCAATGCATACTCTAAATATTTTATCACTGAATGTGAATGGTTTAAATTCTGCTGTTAAACGAACCCGTGTGTTAGAATATTTACACCGTAAATCTATTTCCTGTGCCTTAATACAAGAGACACATTTAAAACAATCTGACGTGGCACGTTTCCAGAATAAGTATTACAAATTAATAGCTTTTTCCTGTGCTCAAAATAAAACTAAGGGGGTGCTTATCCTTGTTAACAGGAAGTTAAATTTAACGATTGAACACCTTGGTAGTGATGAGAAGGGTAGATTTGTTTTTATCCGATGCAAAATATATAATAATAGGTTAGCATCGGTCTCTATTTATGGTCCGAATGAGACAGACAGTGCATTCCTTACACAGATTTCCAAAACTTTACTTGAGGAGATTGATTGCCCTCTAGTGGTGGGTGGTGATTTTAATGCTGTCATAAATCCTGCTTTAGATAAATCTCAATCTGATACAACAGCCAATCCATCCTCTAAATTATTGAATAAATTTATCACTGAGCTCAACTTAATCGATCTTTGGAGAATTTAGAATACTAAAGCTAAGGACTTCACGTTTTTTTCTAATAGACACAAGACTTTCTCTAGGATAGACTACATATTTCTCAGCCCATCTTTAATTTCATCTAATTCCTCTATCTCTATATTACCAATTTTATTATCTGATCATTCTGCTATGTTGTGCAGTGTTCCTCTTTCCGATGTTAAAGCCAAGTCTCCTAGATGGCGCTTTAACATATCATTATTAAGTAATCAGACTTTCATTACCGCTCTAAAAGAATATATTAAGGAATTTCTTGAAATTAATATGCCCTCTGATGTGGATCCTCAAATACTGTGGGAAACGACTAAGTGTGCTATACGAGGTTTCTGTATATCTTTCTCTTCTACTCTTGCCAAAGCGAAAACTCACCAGTTTACACAATTAGAAAATAAAATCCAATCATTACAAAACCTACAAAAACAACATTTTACTGAGCAACAGGCTACACAGCTGTCCTCTTTAAAAGAAGAATATGATTTACTTTCACACTCAAAGGCAGAATTTATTTTACATAGGACTAGACAAAAATATTATTTTGAATCAGAGAGACCTAGTCATTTATTGGCACTTAGGTTGAAAGAATGGGAGTCTAAGGCATATATTAGCGCAATAAAATCATCAGATGATCAGGTCACCACGAACCCTGTGGCAAATAATGACATATTTAAAGGTTTTTACACAAATCTGTATAAAGCCGAAACAGATTTTGATGAACCAATTTGTAAGCAGTATTTAGATAAATTGGAACTGCCTCGGATTTCACAGATGGATAAAGAATCTTTGGAGGCCCCATTAAGTTTGGAGGAACTTCACGTCTCTCTAAAAAGCCTTCAAAAGGGCAAATCGCCAGGTCTAGATGGTCTCCCCCTGAATTATATTTAGAAATTTGGGATTTGGTAGGGATACTTATGCTTAACTCATTTAATTTTGCAATTGAACATGGGGTATTTCATAGATATCAAAAAACATCACTGATTTCATTACTTCTTAAAAATCCATTCGATTGTTCCAGCTACAGACCGATTTCGCTTATCCCATGTGATCTAAAAATCTATGCTAAAGTTTTTGCTTCTCGTATGGAGAAGGTAATTCACAGTCTGATCAAGGAGGACCAAACTGGTTTCATCAAGGGGCGCATTGCATCTGACAATATGCGTCGACTCCTTCATATTCTTGACTTTGCGGACTCCCACCCAACACCTTGTGCGGTCTTTTCACTTGATGCAGAAAAAACCTTTGACAGGCTAGAGTGGAATTATATGTGGGCAGTTCTGCAATGTTTCGGCTTCGGTGAACACTTTGTTTCTATGATTAAGACATTATACCACTCACCTGCAGCATCAGTCATAACTGGTAATATTATTTCCCCCTCATTCCCTTTACAGCGGGGAACGAGGCAGGGGTGTCCACTTTCCCCCTTATTGTTTTGCTGTCTCTTGAACTCTTAGCACAAGCTATCAGGAAATCTGAAGTATCGATTAAGATTCATGACCATAATCATAGTATTTCATTATACGCTGATGATATTATTCTATATATTTAGACCACTTTGATGTTTCAGTCTCTAGTGTAATTAAGGAATTTGATCATTTTAGTAGCCTATCAGGATATAAAATAAATTGGAGTAAATCTGCTTTAATGCCAATTAACAATGTTAAGGTTAATTTTTCTATTCCCTCACTTATCCCTATTAAGGAATCTTTCATCTATTTGGGCATTACCATATATAAAAACATTCATAAGATTGCCAGAGACAATTTTAATAACATTTTAGTTAAGGTCAAAAATGACATTCAAAGACGGAAGAATCTTAAAGTCTCTCTCCAAGGAAGAATCTCCACTGTTAAGATGAATTTGTTACCTCGATTTAATTTTTTTTTCTCTATGCTACCACTTTCTCCCACTCCAGGTTACTTTAAGGAGATCAACTCCATAATTTCTAAGTTTATCTGGAATGATAAATGTCCCAGAATTAAACTTACCACATTACAACATCCTAATAGCGCAGGAGGACTGGCTGTACCAAATTTTGAATTACATTATTGGTCGTTCCAGCTTAAGGCTCTTCATAATTGGGTTGATCCTCAATCTACAGTTTCATGGAGGGTGATTGAAGCTGACAAGGTTAAACCAAATGGACTTCAAGATGTTTTATTTACTGGCACAGGAAAAAAAGGGGATAATTATAAATTTGGTCCGGTTGTGGCTAACTCTATTAAAATCTGGAAAACGGTTGAACGTCGGATAGGTGGACCCTTCAAATTCTGTAACAGTACACCTTTATGGCACAATTTTAATTTTGTATGTGGAAATCGTCCATTTGTCCAACCCTCTTGGTCCTCTTTAGGTGTAAACACGTGCGGTGATATATATGATAACCAGGGCCTCTGTTCACTTCAGACATTGAGAGCCAAATTTTGTCTACCAGCATCTGCATATTTTGTTTTTCTTCAATTACGTTCTGCTCTCAAAGCGTATGGCGTTCCTTGGTCGTCTTCCATTTCCTCTCATCCTATGCGGGACTGGATTGCACCATCTGCTGGTCGGCCATCTGTTTCCTTAATATATTATAAAATTATTGATTGTATTACAAAACCTCTTTCTATTAAATAATACAAAGAGAACTCTCTCTTTTCTAGCACTTTAGATACAATTGCTCCTTTACGCTTAAGGAAGATTAAGGAAAAGAGTCCAACACCGTGGTATAATGAGCACACTCGCACTCTAAAGAGAGCAGCCCGGAAAATGGAGCGCAGCTGGAGGAAAACAAAACTAGAGGTATTTCGTTTAGCTTGGCGGGAAAGTAGCATATCCTACAGAAAAGCTTTAAAAACTGCTAGATCTGATTACTTTTCGTCTCTTTTAGAACAAAACAAACATAACCCCAGGTATTTATTCAATACAGTGGCAAAATTAACAAAAAATAAAGCATCAACAGGTGTTGACATTTCCCAACATCACAGCAGTAATGATTTTATGAACTACTTTACTTCCAAGATTGATACTATTAGAGATCAAATTGTAACCATGCAGCCGTCAGCTATATCATCACATCAAATAGTGTATTATAGATCCCCTGAGGAACAATTCCACTCATTCTCTACTATAGGAGAGGAAGAATTGTATAAACTTGTTAATTCATCTAAACCAACAACATGTATGTTAGACCCTATTCCATCTAAACTACTAAAAGAGGTGCTTCCAGAAGTCATAGATCCTCTTTTGGCTATTATTAATTCGTCATTGTCATTAGGATATGTCCCCAAAAACTTTAAATTGGCTGTTATTAAGCCTCTCATTAAAAAACCACAACTTGACCCCAAAGATCTAGTTAATTACAGACCGATCTCGAATCTCCCTTTTCTGTCAAAGATATTAGAAAAGGTTGTATCCTCACAATTATATTCCTTCTTAGAGAAAAATGATATCTGTGAGGATTTCCAGTCAGGATTTAGACCGTATCATAGTACTGAGACTGCTCTCATTAGAGTTACAAATGACCTGCTCTTATCATCTGATCGTGGTTGTATCTCTCTATTAGTTCTACTGGATCTTAGCGCTGCGTTCGACACTATCGATCACAACATTCTTTTGAATAGACTAGAAAACTTTGTTGGCATTAGTGGAAGTGCATTAGCATGGTTCAAATCGTACTTATTTGACCGCCATCAATTCGTAGCAGTGAATGAAGAGGTATCATATCGATCACAAGTGCAGTATGGAGTTCCTCAAGGCTCAGTACTAGGGCCGTTACTTTTCACGCTTTACATGTTACCCTTGGGAAATATCATTAGGATACACGGGGTTAGCTTTCACTGTTATGCTGATGATACTCAGCTCTATATTTCTTCACGGCCTGGTGAAACACACCAAATTGAGAAACTTAAGGAATGCATAGTCGATATAAAAAACTGGATGACGAGTAATTTCTTACTGCTAAATTCTGAAAAAAACAGAGGTGTTACTTATCGGACCTAAAACCCCCACAAGTAATAACCTAGAACACTGTCTAACACTTGATGGCTGCTCTGTAAATTCTTCGTCATCAGTCAGGAACCTAGGTGTGCTATTTAATAGTAATCTCTCCTTTGACAGCCACGTTTCTAGCATTTGTAGAACTGCATTTTTTCATCTTAAAAATATATCTAAACTGAGACCTATGCTCTCAATGTCAAATGCAGAAATATTAATTCATGCGTTTATGACCTCAAGGTTAGATTATTGTAATGCTTTATTGGGTGGTTGTTCTGCACGCTTAATAAACAAATTACAGATGGTTCAAAATGCAGCAGCTAGAGTTCTTACTAGAACCAGGAAGTATGAGCACATTAGCCCGGTTCTGTCAACACTGCACTGGCTCCCTACTAAACATCGTATAGATTTTAAAATCTTGTTAATTACTTATAAAGCCCTGAATGGTTTAGCTCCTCAGTACTTGAGCGAGCTCTTATCGCATTATAGTCCTTCACGTCCACTGCGTTCTCAAAACTCTGGTCGTTTGATAATACCTAGAATATCAAAATCAACTGCGGGCGGCAGATCTTTTTCCTATTTAGCGCCCAAACTCTGGAACAATTTACCAAACACTGTTCGGGAGGCAGACACACTCTGTCAATTTAAATCTAGATTAAAGACCCACCTCTTTAACCTGGCGTACACATAACACACTAATACACTTCTATTATTCAAATCCGTCAAAGGATTGTTAGGCTGCATTAATTAGATCAACCGGAACCGGGAACACTTCCCATAACACACGATGTACTTGTTACATCATAAAAATATGGACATCTACGCTAATATTAGTCTGTTTCTTTCTTATTCTGTTTCTCAGTCCGTGTCTGGATCAGATGGTGGATTGGCGCCGTGAGATGATGACTGCGGCCCAGATTGTCGGCGGAGGCCGGACCCCTGGATGAGCCCCGGGGACATAATCCCAGTGAAGACCTCGACTTAAAATACAATAAAACAAAAAATAAAACAAATAAATAAAAATATAATAAAATACCTAACTACATAATACTATTATTGTTAGAAATTGCAACAATATTAAAATAGAAATATAATACATTTAAAGTCTTAATTAAAACAATAAATAAAAAATAATATCCTGACCAGAGGAGAACTGGCCCCCCGACTGAGCCTGGTTTCTCCCAAGGTTTTTTTTTTCTCCACTCTGTCACAGAGGGAGTTTTGGTTCCTTGCCGCTGTCGCCTCCGGCTTGCTCAGTTGGGGACACTTAATTTCTAGCGATTATCGTCAATTTAATTTCATAGATATTATTTATACTAAACTTAGCTAGACAATGACATCTTTGAATTCAATAATGAAATGCCTTTAACTGAAAATTGAGTGTTTAATCTTATTATTATACATTACTGACACTCTATCCTCCAACTTGATACTGTTAAGTGCTTTGACACAATCTGTATTGTTAAAAGCGCTATATAAATAAAGGTGACTTGACTTGACTTGACTTAAAACTATTTGGAATAGGGAATTATCTGACCTTAATTTATCTGTCGACTGGGAGAGAGAGTGGTCTAATCTCAGCCTAACATCTAAAAATCTGGCTCATCGTCTTATTCACTTCAAAGTCATTCACAGAGCATACATAACTCCTTACAAAAGATTTAAAATGAAACTGCAGTCAAATTTGAACTGCCATATATGTAACACTACATCATCGGGCACTTTTCTGCATATGTTTTGGGAATGTCCTGTCGTCATCAGTCTATGGACACATGTAAACCTGGTTTTGTCATCATTACTGCGAATTGATTGGTCTGTTAACCCAAGTTTGTGTCTTCTTAATGATGATTCAGGTCTCTGTATTAGTTCAATGCAAAAGAGAATGTTGTTTGCTGGTTTTACAGCTGTGAAGAAGACAATAATACAAAACTGGTTTAAACCACACATGTGTAGAAAAACATATTGGATCTGTAGCCTCCTGCAAATTGTGTCATGTGAATGTACAACGGCGTGAGTTGGTGGGGCCAGGCCCTCGACCATTGATGCTTGGCAGTGTTTTTTGTTGAATATACGTGGTTATATAAAGGAGTAACTTTTGTGTTCTTGTTGTCCTTCCCTCTCCCCCTCCCTTTTGATTGAACCTTGAGATGTTGAGTATGTGTCTGTTGTTTTGTTTTGTTGTATTTTGGATATTATGTTGTGTTGTGTGTGAAAAAAAATAAAAATAATTGTTGATAAAAAAAAAAAAAAAACAGGAACGTGGCAATCACCTTTTCATGGCACTGTAGGTGTCATCATCGTACAGTCTGCTTACATGTCGTACCCAAGTTTATTAGATCCATGTCACATGGTGTGATTTGTAATGATCTTATAAGATTGTTGAAATCACACAGTCTGTAGAAGGCTTTAGAAGGTGGAACAAGACACTGTGGACTCTATGGAGAATGCCTTTGGCATGACCAGTGTCTAAAATAGGTATTCAAATGCGACAATAACTATGCATGCTTTTCAAACGGAAAGGCTGCCACATCATCAAATGTTGCTGAAGGCCTTCTCAATCAGAAGGATCCTTGGAAGGCAGCCATGTCTCATCCTTCATTCAGCTGAATTTAAAGGGTGCATGGGATGTATCCTTCATGGCCTTCAATCATCCACAATCCTTTGTACACATACCAAATTCCTTGTCTGAATTTATAACGAAATGTAAGACAAAAATAATGTTTTCGGGCACTAAAGCATACAGTAGATGTTATCTTTTGTTTTGGTGTGAATTACTCAACACTAAACTGCCAATCATAAGCCACTAGGAGATTGTATTGCATTAATAGAAAGCCAAATAATATAAAGGGTTTAAATCTCTAGTCAAATTAAGCACTAAACATGGAATCTGTTTAAATCAAACTTGTTCCAGCACAAGGTGTGGCACAGTGTAATTTCCAAACAAACGGCTTCCTGAAGACAAAAAAAGAGGATTACATTATACATGTGCCCTTTTAGACCTCCAGTTGTGCCAGTATTATGTCACTAGCTGTTGCCAGCCAATGTCATTGTCATTGTCGCGTTTGGATACATGCTTTAAACACCGGTCATACCGAAGGCATTACCCATAGTGTCCACTATATGGTACACCGATGTGGTAAACCATGTACTTCAGACACCAAGTTTTTATTGCTGATGAACCTTCAGCATTAGGAGGCCAGTCCCAAGAAGCTTTGTCCCAGCAACATTCTGTGGTGTGGACAAGTTCTTCCCTGTGGCCACTTTAGATGAGTCAGAGGCCACCCCAGCATCCCTCATCAAATGGCCCAGAAATGTGGTCTTTCTTCATTGGAGTGTGCACTTCACGTTCATGGGATGTTGTTGTCTTGCAGAGACCAGCAACAGCTGCTTTTTGACTTTGGAGTTGGAGATCTTGCTGTAGCTCTGAAGGAAGAAGAATTCTGTAAAAAAAAATATTTCTATATCATGGACTCCTATGTCACTTCTAACACCAAAGAGCTTTTCATCATGTGCTTAACCCTCATTGTTAACCCCTTGTTTAAAGCCCAAGAAAAGGTACATTTTACACCTGAAATTTAGAAATGGGGTTAGCACCAATTTTAGCAAGGGTTATGAAACCCTGCACCGGAAGCAACATTAGCAATGTCAAGTCTTCATTGCTGTGCCATACTCATACAGTGTGGAACAGTGCAGTGTTAGAATGTTACTATGTTACTATGTAATGTTACAGCTAGATCCATAAACATTTATTTTAGTGTTTAATGTGTAACAGTAACAGGAAGCTTGTGAATTGGGAATGAAGAAAAGACTGTCTTATTCTTACTGTTTTATTCTTATAATCCAAAAAGTCCACTCAGGGAAAAGTAAAAAATAAACAAACAAACAAACAACAATACAGGGCAATGTAATGCCTTGGGGAAGCGAGAACACACACACACACACCATAATTGCGAGCATATTCCTTAGGCTCAAAGAACTTCTTTCTTTACTATCTGCAAGTCATAAAAATTGACAAATGAACAGCACCTCACCCAACTGGCTGGCCGATTTCCTGCCATGCTATCGGGTTATCATCTTAAGGAAACCTCTAAAAACCAGGAGAGCTTTGAGGGAAACATCTGCTAATGGTCCAACGACAAACTTTATGGATTCCCTGATCGTTTAACGCAATAATTCAATGATGGTATCAACAAGAAAGACTGTTTTACGGGAGAAGTCCGAGTGTTGAAGCTCAGCAGATGCACGCCCAAATTGACTTCTTGACCTCCCGTCCTCCCCGGACATTCCAAGGAAATGTGCCTTTCTGTTCTTTAACAGAACAAGACTCAAAACTTTTCTTAAGTGTTCCAAAAGGACAAATAATAATCGCTGCTGCTATGAAAGCAATATACTCAAAAGCAATATATACAATATATTTTACAATATATATATTCAGGTTGTATTTTATGTCATAAGCTTGCTGTGTATTGGAATAATGATATTTTCTTAATCTGTGACATATAACCTTTCCCTGTGTTTATTATCATAGGCTTGGTGGTATTATTTTGAATTTAAGATAGTTCAAACTATGCCTTAATCACGTAGTAGATAAAATTATTAGATGTACATTGTATATGCCAAATACGTGGTGTTTGAGTTTGAATGAAAGCTGATTTCGTTGGCAAGAATTTGGTATGGATGAAAGTTAACTTTTATAATAATAATGTATGATTACAACGCATATAGAATGTGTTAAGATATTTTCCTCATGAGATTAAAGCAACTACGCAAGAGGATTTACTGCATGGAAAATTAGCCGTGTGGGGCGGGGCTCCGCCCTACAAGGACAATCTAATTGGTGGAAGCCTCTAGGGGGTGGACAGAATGCATCCGGTTAAAACCCTATGACAAAGGCTTTTTGCTGCTGCCTGCTTGCAAATCGCACGCTGCTTGAAAATTTGGAGTTGCTCCAAAAGAGCTCTCAGCTATTAACATCTGGCCAAGCATTGAACAACTACCAATACTTAGTCAAACTTCTGACTGAAGTAACTTTCAAAACCTGAAGCCGCGTAAGAACTCTAAAAGAACTTCAAAGCAGTGCCACTCGCGCGTTGCTAGGAAACCAACCAACTCCAGGACGAACTGCGAGTGACATCACGCAACAACGTCGAATCAGCCGCCGGGATTCCATCAGCCGTCTGAAGGAAACCAAACCAGCTGTCAAACGCAACTTAAAAGCAAGTAACAAACAACCTCTATAATTCTGCTGGAAACTGGTTGAATTGATTTTAAGAGTAAAGATAGACAAGTTCTCCGCTTGTGTAAATTTGGCTATTACAAAATAGCCAAAGAGGGCTAACGTTAGACTTTAACTTTCTTCAAAAGCGCATTTGTGTGTATATGCGTGTATGTGTGTTCGTTTTGTTAGCTTAGTTCATGTATTTTAGTAAGATAGCAAATAAACTCTTGTTTGATTTATAAAGAAGTGTTCTGTCTTCTGTTGTGTAATATTCAGATCAAACTTTGCCCAGATCGCATTACCTATGCTCATAAAGTTACTCAAATAATTCTGTATTATTATATTGTGGCCACGAAAATAAACAGAATTTCTCAGAGAAACTTAACGACTCGCTGGACGATTGTTAAATAAGGTATAAGTTGGACGTTTTGATTAATATCAATTGACCATATCAATATCGAATCTTAAGATTCCCTAAAGCTGAAATTCAAAATAAAAGCTTAAACCAAGGAGCTAATCTTTTACAGCAATATAGACTGTAATCTGAGGATGAACAATGCTAGACCCTTTATATAAACAGGTCTCATGCTGCCTTTGTCCAATTAATGACACAGCAAATATACAAATAAGAACATTACATTTCCATTTGCCTGGAATTATTTCAAGGGGCAAAAAGCCCTCAGAATGGGATGTATAAGTATTATTACAAATATTGAAAAAGCATTCAATTTGACGAATTAATTATTTAAGATGGCTTCTAAATGGTTTATTACACAGTAAACTCTTGAGTGTTAAATTAACACTGCTCGGATCATATATGGTCCCACTCTAAAAGAGTGTTAAAGTAACACTGAAGCAGTGTTAAAGTTAATGGGATAATTATGTGATTAATTAAGTGCTGATTGAGCATTAGTGATGAACACCTGCTGTTAACAACCAGAATCACTGAAGAAAAGAGAAACACAATAACTACAACTGACTTCAACCACATCCTTAGATGAAATAAACTGAAATAAAAGACATTAAATCTCTCAAGATCTTAGCAGAAGATGATTAATCATCTCCACAAACAGCATCACCAACTTCACTCACTACTAACCAGTTTGACTTTTTTTGTCATGCATCTAAAAATTTCTTATTAAGAATTAACAGAGGCTTAGATGTTAATATTTATTGAAAATAATAAAATTTGAATTCACCGTTGTGGAGATAAGCGTTTGCATTAGTTGAGCTCTTGAGCCTCAACATTTTAACATTAGTTTTTCTCTGGTTGTTGTAATTGTGTTTATGAAAAACATTTGATATGGCAAGAAAAGCCAAGATAATATGTAATCAGATTATGGCTATTATTTGATAATGATGTAGTTGTCATGCAGTAGCCTGATTCACTGATGTCATCAGTGGTGTTGTATGTATTTAGTTTGTTATTAGTCACAACTGCTTTTTAATGAAATATGATTAACTTTAAAACCACTTTGCACACCAGTTTAGAACATCTGTACTGTTTAGAAATGCAGACATCAAGAATCATCATATGAATCTCAACAATGGTGACGATCATCAGACAGATTCATGTTGCATTGCATTCTGGGTGCACCAATCATAACTCATCCATGGCTCCCAGCATGCATTGCGACATGAATAAATTATGCAGCTGCATTGTCTTAGTATTTTTTTATTCTTACTTTCACCATTGCTGAGATTCACATGCTGATTCTTCATGTCTGTGATTGCCAGAATTTAAAATTTTTAATGAGCCATACTTATAAAAGTGGTTTATAAAGTTTTCTCACATTGTCATCTCATATAATAGAACTGCTATAATACAGAAGTCATAAAAACACTATGGATTTAGGTAAAATGCAATCAGTGACTCAGATACACGAAATAACTTCCATCATAAGTTCCTTGCCATCACATATGTGCTTTATAATCACAATTGTTAAAGCCAAAGAGAAACTTATATTTAAAAAGTCAAGGGTCAAGAGGCAACTAAAGCAAACACTATTCACCAAAACGGTAAGTTGAAAAAACAACAACAAAAACACATCTAAACCTTAATTCTCAAGAAAGAACTTCTGTTTTAGATAATCCAGAAATAAAGGCTAACTTGTAAGTAATGCATGAAGCTGTTGATGTTTGTGGAGTTGTTTAATTATCTTCTACTGAAATCTTGAGAGATTTAATGTATTTTATTTCAGTTGATTTCATCTAAGGCTGTGGTTGAAGTCAGTTGTAGTTCTTGTGTTTCTCTTTTCTTCAGTGATTCTGCTTGTTAACAGCAGGTGTTCATCACTTATGCTCAATCAGCACTTAATTAATCACTTAATTATCTCATTAACTTTAACACTGCTTCAGTGTTACTTTAACACTCTTTTAGAGTGGGACCATATATGATCTGAGCAGTGTTAATTTAACACTCAGGATTTTACTGTGTAGATTTGATAGAGCTTGATTCAACAGTCAGAAAGTCTTTTGACATTAAGAACATTGTTACGAAGCCCAGATCCAGGCGATGTACGTAACAATGAAGGGCGGCACTCTATATTGAGTGCCACCCAGAGTCCCGTCTCCCGCTCCCACAAACACAACTGAATAAACTTTTATTCTAAAGAATGTATATTTATTTATCATATAGGAGGTTTGCTCTTAACTTGGAGATCACAAGCTCGGGCTGAGTGGGGTGTTCTGGCCAAAATAATAAACAGAAAATGAGCTACCTAATTGTAATAGCAGCTTACCTGCGACAACTTTCTAACTTCCCCACGGGGAGTTTACATTGGTCGCACAACACACGCACACGCGCACACGCACACGCACGCACGCACGCGCACACGCGCACACGCACACGCACGCACGCACGCACGCACGCACACACGCACACACACAGCAAATTGGAGAAACAGGAGAGGGAACTCCATGGAGAAGCACCCGGCTGCAGCCTGCAGATCAAGGCGGGGCTGCACCTGGCGCGGGGCTGCACGTGTCACCCCGCCCACAATGCTTCTCATTGGTTAGTGGCAAAGTAATGACGTAGATCGAGGCGGGGCTGTATCTGGGGTGGGGCTGCACGTCTCGTCCCGCCTACAACTGTTCTCATTGGTTATTGGCGTCAAGTCTTTAAGGGTTTTTCTTTTACGCTGTCCTTCGCTGCATGGTGAGTATAGGTGAGCTTGTCTCATTTGTTTAATTACAATTTTAAATTCTGAAGTGCCGTTTAGTGTGTTGTTAAAAGGAAATATGAAGTAGTTTAAAAATAAAATCGCATAACTTTACTCCCTCAACCATGTCACGCAAGGTGTGAATGTCTGCTTTTAAAACAACCAGGTCTGCGTTTCCCAAAAGCATCGTAGGCCTAATGCAGCCTTCACGTTCTGTCGGAAATTTAATAATTCTCATTATTGAAGTTGTGATTACGAGCTCATCGCATTAAAGTTTCGAAATGGGAGGGCATTCATGTGCAATGTTTACCTAGGAAACTCGTATTTACGATCATTCCGAGAGCACTTGAAGGCAGCATTAGAAACGTTAGTGTGTGTGGTTTTGGTGATTATGATTAGAATATAGTGTTCCCAAAATAAGCCCCTTAAAAATAAATACAGTGACAAAACTGAACCAGCAGAAGTAATATAGGACAAATTCATATTAATAATAGCTATACTAAATTTATATATTTTTTTCTGTGAATTAAATGATAAATATTTAGATATTATTATTATTATTATTAGTTATTCATATATTAAAATATACATTTAAAAATAATAATTCAACAAAAAGTATGATTAAGTTTAACAGTCCTTGAAAGTAGAGCTCGTTTTTTTATATTAAATACTGTTATGCTGCTGTACAGTATATGCACTAGAGCAGGTGCCCGATCCTGCTCCTGGAGGGCCACTGTCCTGCAGAGTTCAGCTCCATCCCCAATTAAACACACCTGAACCAGCCAATCAAGATCTTATTAGGCATACTAGAAACTTCTAGACAGGTGCGTTGAGGCTTTGGACACCCCTGCACGAGTAAAAAAACATTTTATGCTAATACTGATTCTCTGTATTTCCTTCTTTTTGCAGATCCTTGTCATTGTCATCCCCACCCCTCCATCTCTCTCCTCTTTTTTGTTGTTCTTCACTTTATAACCCAAAAGCTCTTTTAAGAGCCATTTCCCCTTGCAAAAATGCACAAAACTGTGTTAAGCAAGGGGGAATGTGAGCAGTATTTAAACAACTGCACTAGTGAGTGCTGATTCTGCAATTACACCAGTATGTCACAACTGATGTATTATCACATCAAAAATCACTTTCAATGGGCAGTGCAACATCATGGTGAGTTTAACTGTCTTTTGCTTATGTCACTTTAGTTAAAGTTTAATATGGTGCCGAACCAGCCAGCAATGCACTGTGCATGCTTCTGATTTAATTGCTTGTGAATTTGTAGTAGAATGTTTAATTTTAAGGCTCAGGTAAACTTCATTTTCTGCATTCCACACATCGACCATGGGTCTTTGTTGCTCAAATCACAAAAAAAATGTGCTTGCACATGGATGGTGCTGATGAAAATTCTGTCTTGCGATTGTCCACTGTCCAGAGCAAAATGCAAACAAGTGAAGGTTAAATTTAGGCAATTTTCAACAAACTTATTTTCTTTTTTTGCCCTTTCAGATTTCACCTTTTTAAAATGTGGTCCTCTGTCCAGCAGCCGTAGCCTCAGTTTTCCTCCTTGGTCCAGCAGACGCCGCCTCAGTCTTCCTCCTCTGTCCAGCAGCCGTAACCTCAGTCCTTTTGTGTTTTGAGTTCACACAAAAGATGAAGACAATGACTGGTAACCAAACAGTTGGTGGTCCCCATTGACTTCCATTTTATTGGGGGGGGGGGGGGTAGTATGGAAGTATATACAGGTACAGTCAGAGACCACAATTTTCATTTTTGGGTGAACTATCCTTTTAAGCAGCTCCTTGTTTGAAATACTTACTTTTGTAGATGTGCTTACAGTGTTCAGAATGTTAATACTCTCAGCTGTTGTTGTATTTATTAGTACATGTATTTATTATAACAGTTTCTTTCCCCAGGCAACCCAACTTATGAACAGTTAAATGCCCCCCTCCCCATTATGCAATAACAATGTGTAATGACCTTATATTTAATCTATTGCACAGCGGTATATACAATCATTTGTTTCAATTATTATTTTGTTTATATTTGTGTTTTTTTTTTAATTCTCATCTTATTTTTATTGTCTGTGTCATTGTTGTCTCTGTGAACTGGAAGCTTATGACACTAAAACAAATTCCTTGTATGCACAATCATACTCGGCAATAAAAGCTGTTTCTGATTCTGATTCTGAAGAAAGTGTGTAAAGGATGTTAATGTTTAACCAGAGATTTATATGTACAAAAAGATGTGTTATATACAGATGTACAAATTTCACCTTTCTTTATCAGAATTAAACTGTTTCATACCTAAATAACAAGGAAATAATTGTCTTGGCATGTTATTCATATACAAACAATGCTGTTATTTTTACCATAAGCTTTTCATTATCAAGTAAATCCAAAAATTATTAATTTGGTAACAATATGGTTCATTAGTTAACATGAACTGCACTTATACAGCATTTATTAATCTTTGTTAATGTTAATCTCAAAATTTACTAATACATTATTAATCTTGCTAACATTAGTTAATGCTCTCTTAACTAACATGAACAAACAAACAACTGTATTTTCAATAACTAACGTAAACGAAGATTAGTAAATACAATAACAATTGTATTGCTCATGGTTAGCTCATGTTAGTTAAATACATTAATGTTTAATGAACCTTATTGTAAAGTGTTACCATTAATTTTAATAACGTCTTATGACACTTGCTGAGAATATTAACTTTTATTTAAACGTTAATAATACATGTAAGTAACAGTAAAGCATATATTGAAATTAACAAAAAACGACCATAAATAACTTATAATTGGTAAATGACCAAAACACATGAATAGAAATAACTTAACACTTAAACTATATTCGTTGACACTGCGATTGCAATGTGAGTCAAAAGCAGTAATTGGATTCTTGCTTGAAAATGTACATAATGAAACGTTTTCAAAAAATTAACAAATTTACAATGTATTGGGTAATACTATATATTTTTACCAGGTATAAGTAATTAACTGGTTCACAGTTTTGTTTTATATAACTAAGTATTAATACCATGTAGGCCTATGTTTCAACCGCATTTCCTGTTTACCACGGCGTCGACGTCATTACTTTGCCACTAACCAATGAGAAGCATTGTGGGCGGGGCTGCACGTGCAGGTGCAGCCCCGCCTCGATCTGCAGGCTGCAGCCGGGTGTACTTGACTCCATGAGCAGACATCTCCCTCAGTCTTTATGCCGTCTGCAAACAGCCGCTCCGCCCCCTAAGGCAAGTACTCCAGAGTGCACCCTGGACGATGGGGTGGGGCGACACATTTGGGCGGGGCGACACGTGTCGCTCCACCCACCCCCAATTTCATTGGTTTATGATACAGCAGAGCTTATTGGTGTAGACGTTTGCGCATGAGCATTCTTTTATATACGTTTTTATGAATGATCTACGCTGTTTGGCTGTACTACAGAAATATTAAGTGCTAACAACAGCAATTTTAGTTAGAATCAATTAGCAAATGTGTTTTTTTAAACAAATTAGTTAGATTAAGTTCCTATCAATCGCTTGGTGGCGCATCTCCGAGTACTTCAGTACTTCGGGCAGAACAGAGCTGTGTAATATGAGCGGCTCACAAATTAATTCTGGGGAACAAATTCTTAATTCGTGGCCATGACATAGTCCTACCTATGCTATAAATAGCCTCACCTATGAGAAATATGAATTATGTTTCTGGGTGATGAACTTAAATAGTGGTCCTCAACAGGTGGGTTGCACGTTAAATGAAGTCAGATATTATTGCACTTTTCACAGAAGCAGATACTTAAACATTGAGCAGTTTTAGCTGGGCGATGTTGATAAAAATGATCCACTGTTTGAGATTTAGCTGTTTTGTATAATGTATATTTATATGTAGCCATATTCTTTATTTTAGGATCGGTGGATAAGCAAAAACTTACGATAATAATACACTGTAGTTCAGTAAGACATAGGACAAACCCGCAAATGGTTTTATTTTAAAGAACAACTGCGGTGACAAATAAGACAATAATACCAAATAGTCCATCAGCATGAACTGGGGTTTTATGTGTGGATAATGGGAATAAAAACCTTGCTGAAACAATTCTTCTTCTTATTTATTTTTTTTTTGCATATAGGCCTATTTTAAATGCTTTTTGTTTACTAAAACAGCTGTTATTAAATCTGACCTACAGCAAATATTATTATTAATGTGCTTTAGTGCGTATTTAAGCAATAAATGTTAATTTTCTCTGCAACATTTTTATTTATACTTTTATAGGCTATATAGACTATGCACAAATTAAATTACTGGATTTGTGGCTCAGTCCTTTTAAAAAGAACCAGGAATCACTGTACTATATTGATTTTAGATTTTTAGTAGGCCTAGTTATTATAGTCTTTAATAAATAAAAAAAATATTAATCACAGAGAAGGGCTCTTTTACTCATTAAATGTGCTCATGTACCTATTCCACAGATTTACAGCTATGAGTGATTTACTATTCAATAGTTATGCAGGTCTATATGGCTACAATGATCGAGTGTTAGTAACTGAATCTAAATTCATCTCAAGTCAAGTCAAGTCAAGTCACCTTTATTTATATAGCGCTTTTAACAATACAGATTATGTCAAAGCACTTAACAGTATCAAGTTGGAGGATAGAGTGTCAGTAATGTATAATAATAAGATTAAACACTCAATTTTCAGTTAAAGGCATTTCATTATTGAATTCAAAGATGTCATTGTCTAGCTAAGTTTAGTATAAATAATATCTATGAAATTAAATTGACGATAATCGCTAGAAATTAAGTGTCCCCAACTGAGCATGCCAGAGGCGACAGCGGCAAGGAACCAAAACTCCCTCTGTGACAGAGTGGAGAAAAAAAAACCTTGGGAGAAACCAGGCTCAGTCGGGGGGCCAGTTCTCCTCTGGCCAGGATATTATTTTTTATTTATTGTTTTAATTAAGACTTTAAATGTATTATATTTCTATTTTAATATTGTTGCAATTTCTAACAATAATAGTATTATGTAGTTAGGTATTTTATTATATTTTTATTTATTTGTTTTATTTTTAGTTTTATTGTATTTAAGTCGAGGTCTTCACTGGGATTATGTCCCCGGGGCTCATCCAGGGGTCCGGCCTCCGCCGACAATCTGGGCCACAGTCATCATCTCCCGGCGCCAATCCACCATCTGATCCGGACACGAACTGAGAAACAGAATAAGATAGAAACAGACTAATATTAGTGTAGATGTCCATATTTTTACGATGTAACAAGTACATCGTGTGTTATGGGAAGTGTTCCCGGTTCCGGTTGATCTAATTAATGCAGCCTAACAATCCTTTAACGGATTTGAATAATAGAAGTGTATTAGTGTGTTATGTGTACGCCAGGTTAAAGAGATGGGTCTTTAATCTAGATTTAAACTGACAGAGTGTGTCTGCCTCCCGAACAGTGTTTGGTAAATTGTTCCAGAGTTTGGGCGCTAAATAGGAAAAAGATCTTCCGCCCGCAGTTGATTTTGATATTCTAGGTATTATCAAACGGCCAGAGTTTTGAGAACGCAGTGGACGTGAAGGACTATAATGCGATAAGAGCTCGCTCAAGTACTGAGGAGCTAAACCATTCAGGGCTTTATAAGTAATTAACAAGATTTTAAAATCTATACAATGTTTAGTAGGGAGCCAGTGCAGTGTTGACAGAACCGGGCTAATGTGCTCAATTCCATGAAAAATAAATAAATAAATAAATACAGTAAATAAAAAAACAGCAATACAATAGTAGGCATGCTTTGCATCTATGATACACGTAAGTGCACAAACGTTTAATCTTTAAAGTAAGTGATTTTAATAGAAAAGTACTCAGAATTACCTAATTTCTATCACTGAATTAAGTGATAATATACTGTGTTTATTAATGTCAATATTTATGTATCTGCATCTGCATATCTGTATTTGATGGTTATACTATTTGTTCAGTTTGTACTATTGTTATCTTTAAATTTATTATGCATTTATCTGCAAGATATCATATAGCTTTCTTCCCGCAAAGCAATAGCCTCTTTTATTAAGGACTTGTTTTCAATGTACTGTATTATCATGTCAGGGTTAGATGTAGTATCAATTCTTAAAAAAAAAATCATTTTTTTTTTAAGGCAAAGACCTTTGCATTGTTTATAAACTTCAGAAATGATTGTCTTGTCTTATTTCTTTTGTTCTCCAACCATAGATTATTGGGTTAAAACAACTTGGAAAAAATACAGGTGCATCTCAATAAATTAGAATGTCGTGGAAAAGTTCATTTATTTCAGTAATTCAACTCAAATTGTGAAACTCGTGTATTAAATAAATTCAATGCACACAGACTGAAGTAGTTTAAGTCTTTGGTTCTTTTAATTGTGATGATTTAGGCTCACATTTAACAAAAACCCACCAATTCACTATCTCAACAAATTAGAATACTTCATAAGACCAATAAAAAAAACATTTTTAGTGAATTGTTGGCCTTCTGGAAAGTTTATTCATTTACTTTATATGTACACAGTAAAATCCTGAGTGTTAAATTAACACTGCTCGGATCATATATGGTCCCACTCTAAAAGAGTGTTAAAGTAACACTGAAGCAGTGTTAAAGTTAATGGGATAATTATGTGATTAATTAAGTGCTGATTTAGCATTAGTGATGAACATCTGCTGTTAACAAGCAGAATCACTGAAGAAAAGAGAAACGCAAGAATTACAACTGACTTCAACCACATCCTTAGATGAAATCAACTGAAATAAAATACATTAAATCTCTCAAGATTTCAGTAGAAGATAATTAAACAACTCCACAAACATCAACAGCTTCATGCATTACTAACAAGTTAGCCTTTATTTCTGGATTATCTAAAACAGAAGTTCTTTACTGAGAATTAAGGTTTAGATGTGTTTTTTGTTGTTGTTTGTTTGTTTTTCTTTTTTCAACTTACCGTTTTGGTGAATAGTGTTTGCTTTAGTTGCCTCTTGACCAGTGGTGTAGTCGCGCCCTACGCAAGTATACGCCGTATGCTTTCTTGTCCTCGGGCTGTTTGCGTATTATGACTTCTAAAGATCAATATTTGCATATATACACTCGGTATACCCACTTGTTTTGTTGCTTCGCAAGTCCGTAATCTACTGTAGCTTCCCCTATAATGTGTCCCATACAGTTGTGTGAAACTCGTGATTCTTTGTTGTAATTGGTGCATATCACTTCAGTCATTCTACCTTTTCCCGCCCATCATCTGAGTGAAGAAACTGAGTGTGCGTGTCCGCTGCATTGAGAGAACTCCACTCAATGCGCTTTTGTTTTTCACCTACGAGCAGGGAGAGCCTACTGGCCATCGGGAGCACTGGGACATTCCCGGTGGATCGATCGAGCTGATCGCCGAAGCGAGGAAGACCTCCCCCACATTAGGCACTGTTTTTAAACTGTTTTACAGCGAACTGCAAAAAGCAAATACTCCAAAAGTGTGAATCGGCGCTATGCAATGCATCCGCCAGACGCGCGCAATGTAAAGTGATAAACAGCGCGAGTCGCTTCATCCATTCAGATGTGACACAGAATTATTGTTATAGTCGTGTGATACATGAGAACATTAAAGGTTCTGAAGTGATGCTGGCTGAAAACAGCCACGACAATATAAACTGCATGAAGAGGTAAACTGGAAAACACCAATAGACTTTCAGCACCATAGTAATTTACCATGGTTTTACTTCTTGTGGCCACCATCTTACTGATACTAATTATAAGCAAACTTATCTCTTTAGATGTTTAGTTCTAATTAATTTTAATAGAAGTAAAATGTTGATTCAGTAAGAGCACGATTAAAGATTCATATCAGTGTCTTATATAAATTAGGTGTGTTTACAAATATTAATGTTCTTAAAGGGATAGTTCACCCAAAAATAAAAATGATCATTTACTCAACATCATGTCATTCCAAACCTGTATGAATTTCTTTCTACTGTGGAACATAAAAAAAGAAGATAATTTGAGAAATTCAAGACATTTTGTACATACAGTAGGATAAGCAAAATGGTTTGGTAACATTCTACAACATGTCTTCTTTTGTATTCCACAGAAGAAAGTAAGTCATACAGGTTTGGAAACACATGAGGGTGAGGAAAGGATGACAGAATTTATTAGAAGTAGGATTTTCTGCATTCTAGCTCAAAATCATTGCTTTATTGTCAAGTGCATTTCTATCTGACAAAAATGCATTTGATTTGAATTCAGTAATATCCATCATTATTTGTTTGTCCTGTTTTGTTTATTAATTTATTTACTCCAATTGAAGGCCCTATAACCCAGAAAATATTCATGGGGGAACTCGTGGGCCGGATATATCCAGGGCCAAATTTTAACCCCAGTCCAGCCCTGCCTACACGCAAAATCCCCTTGCACAAAGTATAATTCCCTTCCTAAATAATGCAATCAGTGTATAAATGCATAAAATAAAACATTAAATTCATATGTATCTGTGAAGCACTTTTAACAATGAATATAATTCCAAAGAAACATGTTGAAATTATATAGAACTGTAATAATGTGGTCGACAGATGGGCTGGAACAACCAGGAAGTCATGCTGTAGACTATTTGAAAAATAATCTATTGACCAATTTTAGAGTGCCCTGTATTGATATTACTAAATTACTACATAAATGACTAATAAACCAACAACAATAATATATATATATATATTGGTGGTGGTGGGGCCGGGGGTTGGGGGGCGACTGGGTAATAGTAAACCACTTTTTTCTTTAGGACTACACCACTGCTCTTGACCCTTGACTTTTTAAATACAAGTTTCTCTTTGGCTGTTGCAATTGTGTTTATAGAGCACATATGTGATGGCAAGGAGCTTATGATGAAATTATTTCGTGTGTCTGAGTCTCTGAATGCATTTTACCTAAATCTGTAGTGTTTTTATGATTTCTGTATTATTGCAGTTCTATTATATGAGATGACAATGTGAGAAAACTTTATAAACCACTTTTATAAGTATGGCTCATAAAGAAGTTTCTAAACTGGTGTGCAAAGTGTTTTTAAAGTTATTCGTTTTTCATTAAAATGCAGTTGTGACCAATGACATAAACTAAATATATACAACACCACTGATGACATCAGTGAATATGGCTACTACATGACACCTACATCATTATCAAATAATAGCCTGCTATCTGATTACATTTTCTCTTGGCTTTTCTTGGCATAACAAATGTGTTTCATGAACACAATTACAGCAACCAGAAAAAAATCTAATGTTAAAAAGTTGAGGGTAAAGAGCCCAACTAAAGCAAATGCTTATCTCCACAACGGTGAATTAAAATTGTATTATTTTCAATAAACATTAACATCTAAATCTCTGTTAATTCTTAATAAGAAATTTTTAGATGCATGACAAAAAAAGTCTGGTTAGTAGTGAGTGAAGTTGGTGATGCTGTTTGTGGAGATGATTAATCATCTTCTGCTGAGATCTTGAGAGATTTAATGTCTTTTATTTCAGTTGATTTCATCTAAGGATGTGGTTGAAGTCAGTTATAGTTCTTGTGTTTCTCTTTTCTTCAGTGATTCTGCTTGTTAACAGCAGGTGTTCATCACTTGTGCTCAATCAGCACTTAATTAATCACATAATTATCCCATTAATTTTAACTCTGCTTCAGTGTTACTTTTTACTGTGTAGTTTTCTATAACTTTTGTAGTATTTACAGATGACCGTGTGCCAAAGATTGCAGTCTGTTGTGTAGAGGAGCAGACTAGTGATGATGGCTCTGTCCCCTTTTGGTGAAACGTCTGCCATTAGGGTCTCTGGGTTGTTCTTCAGCAGGCTGTATTTATGGGCTTTCTTGTCTTTTGCGCTCTTGACAGTCTGTGGGTATGTGATGGAGTGGAGGAGGGGCTCTCCTGCAATGGCTTCCATTGTTGTTGTTGTTTTTTGTCACTTTTTAACTGTCACTCTCAGATTGCTAGTTTTCTATACTTTACTATATTTCAACTTAACTAAAATAACTTTTTTTTAGCTCTGTCTCACTAATTTGTAATAGTCTTTTAAAATGCTGTGTAGATGGATAATTCAGATTCAGTCTTGCCTGTTAATTGGATGTGAACTGATTCCAGTTTCTTCTGCTTTATCCAGTTTTCCTCCTGATTGTTCTGTTTCAGTGCTCTTTAGTTGCCTTGTTGAAGAAGCAGCAAATAAATTCACAGCTATCACGGTCACCTTAATATTCCTCTCACTGTTTTCTTCGGTTTGATATATGTTTTGTTAGGTCTGTTTCACTCTAGAGATTAAAGATTGCAAACAATTTAGGAGCTCAAGTGGATCATGACTTTCCAGTTCATGGAACTTCTCTCTCTATCCATTCATTAAGTCATTATGTTGACTTCAAATGAAACAAACATTAGATTTAACCCCCTGTTAATTCTCAATTACCCCCTTTCCACCAGCAGGAACCAGGTGCTAGTTCAGAGCCAGTGCTACTGCCAGTTCTTAGTTGGTTCGACTTGCGAGCCCTTTAAGAACCGGTTGCTTTTCCACAGGCTAGAGAGCCAATACAGAGCCAGGTCTTACATTACTGAATACGTTTCATGTTTCATTTCACTAGCGCGGCAGCGCCAAACACAACAGACATGTCCGAGGTACATCAGCACCACTCAGATAGATCGGCACACAACACACTAAAGCACTGCGAGAGCGATCCAAAAGCATAAAGAGCCGTCAGCTTTCCAGTCACTCCCGCAGCACCCCGATGCCTCGCACCGAACGGTCCGCGTAGCGCCGATCCATCCCGAACAAGCCTAAACAAACTATCAACAATGGCGGACGTTGTGTTGTTATTGACGTTCATGGCTTTGCGAATCTACATCGGCATCCAAACACGGCGAATCCAACGTGTCCGTGTTTAGCTGCTATTTCAAATATGGCGGTCCACAGTTTCTTTCGTCTTGTTGTTCACGGTAACCCCGCCCCCAGCCCCCTGACGCAAGCGGTTCTTCCCTCTAGCCCAGCAATGTTTTGGTGCTACTTACGAACCGCTTTTCCTGGTTCGGAGCTGGTGCTTTGGGTGTCGAAAGACAAAGAACCGGTTTGAAACTAGGCTCTGGCTCCGAACCAGCACTGGAACTGCCTTGGTGGAAAAGGGTAAATAAGAAACTTCTGTAGACATCTGATAGAAATAAAGTCAGTCTGGTTAGTAATAAGTGAAGATGATAATGCTGTTTGTGGAGTTGTTTAATCCTCCTCTGCTGAGATCTTCAGAGATTTAATATATTTTATCTTCTGGTCAATTAATCTAAGGCTGTGGCTTAAGTCAGTTGTAGTTCTTGTTTCTATTTGTCTCTTTTTTTCTGTTCTCTTCTTTTCTTCAGTGATTTTGCTTGTTAACAAGGTTAGACAAGCTGAGAGGCCTCTATAAATAATATATGAAGATTTTGTGGCTCAGATAAGGTCCAGTGTGGTTTATTTCTTTGCTCTTGGCTGACATGTGGCATTGCTATGGCCTGCTTTTGGCCCAGATCTGGCAAACAGGAGCAGTCCGCCCAAGTGCCATCATTCCACACTACATGTGGGCCAGATCTGGGCCGACAAGAAGTTGCTATCTGGGTAGCCATAGCTACAGAGAAAGTCCTGTTTTTGAGATAAGACTAAAACACTGTAAAGCTGTGCCCAGCGTTCTATGCATGTCAGGAGGATACTGTGATATACTCTGTCAAAAAAAGAAAAGCAAAGGTCTAACATAAGAAATACAGCATTATTCCCTGAGTCGACTGCAGGTAATCGATCATTGGTCACTTTTAGCAGAGCTGATCCAGTGCTGTAGGCTGTAAAATCTGATTAAAAAGGTAAAAAAATGGGAGCAGTTGGATAGAACAGCATGTTTAAAGCCTCTTGAGACAAATTTCTAAAATTTTTGGAGACTAGAGACAATTGTGGCAAAAGTAAATTTCATAATATTGGAGGGAACAATATCTTATGGGTCTACATGGTTTAGAATCTTTTATAGAATGACTCGTGTTTGTGTTGTACCAGGTGAGCTATGGCGCAATCTTACTGTAGAAAAAGTATTCAGAAAAGACATACATATTGCAACACGGTCTCACTCCCAACTCGTCACATATTGAAGCTTGGTCGGGACCACTTGGCGTCGCTTTTTGACTCTCAAGGTACCCCTTTAGCGTAATTTTTCGACATGCAGGGTCCTCCGTTGCTTTAAATAAGAAACCCTTGGCGTCAATATGCCAACGCGATACTGGGAATTTTATTGCATAATTAAATTATATATTGGGTAATAACATTGCCATTATTGCAGATATGTTGGGGTGTGATTTTTCAATGTAAACAATCACAACAGTTTTATTTATATTACATTACATCTATATATATACATTATTTACACAATTACGAGCACGTAACCCAACCTCTGCCCCTAAACCTACCATTTGTAAATAAAACACAAGATATAACAGGTGTCACGGTGCACACACGAGGGAGGATACAGGAACACGCAGACGAGGACTTAAACGCAAATAATAGTCTTTAATGACATCAAGGCAGGACTCAGAGACAGGATTCACCGGGAAGTAACTAGTAGACCAGACGAAATCAAACTCAAAAGACAGGTATTAAATACACAGGGTAATTAACACATAATCACATAAACACAGCTGGAACATACTTAACTCATAATGACATCTGACGAGGACAGGAAACAAACCAAATATGGACACAAGAGGCAGGAACAGATGACACACACAACAGAACCCTGACAACAGGCAGATACAACTACCGTCATAATTTATTTAAAAATTATTAATATTCCAAGTCTTCCGAGGCAAAACGATTGAATTGTGAGAGGAATAGACGCAATCGCCGTCTCCGTCCACCGTAAAGCTCTTCCTGTGTGCTGCAGTCTGTACGCGAATTCAAAAAATGCCACCAGTAGAAGCCTTACGTCAGCCTTGGTTGTGAAATGCCATTGGCTCTTGTGTGTCTCGTGATCGATTGCGTCACGCTACGGAGTATGCTTTTGAATGATGATCAGATGTGAGCGCGTTAACGGAGCGGGATCATTTTCAGCGATTAAATCCTTATGTTTTACTCTTTTCTTTGCATAAAGACTTCATATGCCTTCAGAAGACTTGGAATGCAACACAACTTGTTTGTAATGCTTTTATACTGCTTGTTTATACTAGTTCTTCAGTAGCCCCTCACTGCAGAACAAAGATCCAGGGGGCGGGGTTGGATCCACATCTAGGGGGTGGAGATTGGTAGGTTTAGGGGTCGAGATGGGTAGGTTTAGGGGTGGGGATGGTTTAGGGATCAGAGGGTGGAGACGGGTAGGTCTAGGTGTATGTAAGGTGGGAGGAGTTGGATCTAGATCCAACCATGCCCCCTGGATCTTGTGTTCTGCAGTGAGGACCATCTCAAGTTTTTGCAATAAATACCCGTGACTGCACATATATTTGCCTGTTACGGGTTTTATATTGTTCAGAAAAGGGTAAATTTAGGGTAGGGGTGGGGTTAGGTGCTCCAGTGAAAGTACAAATTTATATAAAATTATTTCTATTTTTTACAAATGCTTGCAAACCATTAAATTAAGACAAACAACTGAAAACAACAGAGGACCCTGCATGTCGAAAAATTACTCTAAAGGGGTACCTTCAGTGTCAAAAAGTGACGGCAAGTGGTCCTGACCAAGCGGCAATATGTGACGAGTTGTGAGTGAGACCATGTTGCATATTGAGCTGGTTATGTGATGCAAACATAACAATGTATTAATTTATGAAAGTGTTTTGATGATTTAACACAGTATTGTGCAAGGAACTGCACAAAAATAAGTCTTTATAAATCAGTAATCTACCCCTGTAATAATAATTTTTGTGAAAAGGTAAGTGAAATGTATGTACAGATAGTACAGAACCAGAATAATACATTTATCACTGCTGTTGCTGCCATGCAGAGCATGTGAGCGGAGCTGAGCGGTGAGAATTCCCGCTCCCCGCTCACGTGGATGTTCGCTCCCCCGCTCAAAGTTACAGCAGACCGCTCCGCTCATTTCCGCTCCCCGCTCACCTACAATTTCATCCCGCTCCGGTGAAATCGCTCCACGCTCGCTCACATTTAAAATTCCTCTGCATGCCTAACACCTGCCGTTTTCTACCGAAGCCTTGGGACACACTGTCTGCGTGGCGGACGTGGAGCGGGTTTGTTGTGTAACTGCTGCGGAAAAATCCGCTTCACTTCTATTCTGTGCGGGGCCGCTGTTGCGGTGTGGTTGGACCGCGCACCTGATACCTGCATATTCCGCAGGCAGTGTGGCTGCTCTAATCTGTTAACATAGGCGCGGAAAGGAAAATCAACACGCAGCAAACCCGCTCCGCGACGCGTCCGCCACGCAGCCTATATCCTATAAAGAACTAACAGCAACATCAGTCAAAATAGAACATATATTTATATCTCTTTCTCTATGAAATAAAAAATCACGGACAGGGTTAAGTAGGCTACATTAAAATATTCGTATGACAAAACTTATTTAATTGATTATTAGCCAATATTTCCTATTTCAACCATATTCAAAATGCTCACGTTTTGCTCTGGCCTCCCCATGTTCTTCATGGTTCCGCATGATGTGTCTTTTTAGATTAAAATACGAATCCTTACTTATTGAAATCGTATCACCACATTCCTGATCATGTTCAACATCGTTATCATCTAGTTTTTTGACAGGAATTGTGCACCTGTATGACCTGTCGGTTTGCTTTTGGAAATATTTCACGAACTCCATCTCTCCTTCACAACGAACGATTTTTGAAGTGTAGGCTGACAGTTTTGTTAATTGTTGAAGGCACAGGTGAATTCTGGGTGGATTTGTGCATGCCCTAGACTCGTGGTGTGAGCGGTATCGGAGCGGAACAGGAGCGAGACCGAGCGATCGCTCCGGCCTTTGGATAAAAATCCGCTCCGCGCTCCGACTATATTTCGCACGCTCCGCTCCGCGCTCGCTCAACGCTCCGCTCCGCTCACATGCTCTGCTGCCATGGCAACATTAGGAAGGTGTATTCACTGCCCTTTACTGCTAAGTGGTGCTATAACTATTGACTTTGACAAGTAATCAGACAAATGACAAATCAGACAAGTGCATTTTCACAGCAACTTTGCCTTGCCAATGGGCTAGATTTTACAGTTGCAGTTGGCAAATAATTTAAGGAAAACTCTGTAGTTAAAATAATTCATATTCACAGAAGCAAAGTATGTACAATATGTATATGCATAGGTACTGTCAGTCCTGTGTCGTTTGTTTCCCGCCTCTTGTGTCCTTTTATGGTTATTTTTCTGTCCTCGTTTAGTGTGATTATTAGTTAATTCTGTTCCAGCTGTGTTTTAGTTATTATCTGTAATTTACCTGTGTATTTAAGTTCATGTCTGTTTAGTGAGAGCTGTCTGGTCAACTCATTACTTCCGGTGTTCCTGTGTGTCTGCCCTGCCTTGTTTGAATTAAAGACTGTTATTTTGAGTTACATCCTCGTCTCCATGTTCCTCGTTCCTCCCCGTTGTGTGCACCGTGACAGAAGACCAGACCTACACAGTAAGCGGCACCCATTCACCTCGTTTGGTTTGGTTGTTTTTGAAAGTTTTTTGTTTGTTCCCATTTGTGTTTCCCGCGGCATGGATGTTGCTGCTCGTCATCCCGCCCTAGCCAGCTGATATTCAGTGTGGTAGTTCGGCAGGATTGCCACGAGTCCGTTGGCCACTCATCAGTCTAGTTTGCCGGCCGCTATGAAGTTAAGACCGCCGATCGCAGCGCTCTCCATCCCGCCGACTGCGGCTCACTCAAGCTTGCCGGTCGATCACCAGTCAAGTTTGCCGACCGTTCATCTGTCCAGCCTGCCGGCTGTGGCTATCCCAAGCCCGCTGGCCGCTCCTCAGTCAAGTTCGTCGGCTGCTCATTAGTCAAGTCTGCCAGCCATTCATCTGTCCAGCCTGCCAGCTGTGGCTGTCCCAAGCCCGCCGGCTGTTCGTCAGTCAAGTTCGCTGGCCGCAGCTCGCTCAAGCTGCCGGCTGCGGCTCCCTCGAGCCCGCCATCCATGGGGATATCAACGCTGCCGTTCGCGACTTACCCAAGCCCGCCGTCCGCTGCTGAGTCAAGTTCGCAGGCTGCCGCTCACACAAGCCCGCCGGCTGTGGCTCCCTCAATCCCGCCGGCCATTCCGATGTCAAGTCCTGTCCTGTCTCCATGCCACTTGAGGCCTCCAGGGAGCCCACCACCCCTCCCCATGTTCGGGAGGGGGGAGTAATGTCAGACCTGTGTTCCCCATGTCTTGTGTTTCCCCTCCTCTCGTGCCCATATTTGGTCTGTTTCAAGGTTCAAGGTTCAAGTTTATTTGTCACATACACAATCATACAGGGTATAATCAGTAGTGAAATGGAGGTCAGGACAGGTCCGCTCAATGGACAGTGCAAAAAAATAAAAGATGATACATAACACAGGAGCATATATTTAAATATAGGTAGGAATAAGATTAAAAAAAGATAAGTAAAAAAAAAACAATAAAATAAGGAGTAAAATGTGCAATGAACTAGAATGTGCAAAACAGTCTACTGTGGATTTAATAAATATTAATTTTTATTAAATTAATATTAATGTTTCCTGTTCTCGTTTAGTTCTCGTCATTAGTTTATTAGTCCCTAGCCGTGTGTCATTAATTATCTAATTTCCTCCTTGTTCTTAAGTCCTGTGTTTCCCTGTGTCTGGTGTCTGCTGTCGATTGTCATACCGTGTCTCAATGTTCCCTTACCCTGATGTTATTAAAATATTGGTATTTTCTCTACTCCTCGTCTCCTCGCTCCTTCCTTCCAGTGTGCCAGAGAGATAACGTGACAATATATGTATAGGGCAAATCACATCATTAATTAACACTGTTTGTTATATGAAATGTTTGAAATTAACATTGCTTGTTAGGTGGGCACGTGCTTTACATATGGCAAAATATATAAAATAAATAAAATAAGGGCATAACAGGAAACAGTAAACTCAAAGTTGCTTATGGCATAGTGATTAACCTCTCATGGTGGTTAACTTTGCATTATAACTAAGCCTAAGGACAGTGTGACCAAAATACCCAGTAGTACTGAACTGCACATAGTTCACATGCACATATTTTTTGAAAAAAAAAGAAAAAACAAGAAAAATGCTTTTTATGAAATATATTTATATATTTCATAAAATTTATGTGGTTTACATAATATTAGCATTGACACAATTATTCTAAATATCAAAACGTATTAATTCCACTGGGACTACTGAATTGTTAAAACAGTCAGAAAGTCGTACAATGCTGAGAGCTTCAGTGTTGACAAAATTATTTTTCACCATTTTCTCATAACACGTATCAAATGCAGTTTTATTTTGCATTGTTTACAAAGCGGACAGATTCAAGACACAATTCAGGCAACAGTATATTTTTCTACATGCTATTCCATTAAATTCAAATTAAAATGCTTACTGTACCACAAAATGTGACCATACACTTATGTGCATCACAGATACAAAGCATGCCTTCTGTTTTGATTCTGTTTGTTGATGATATACTGTATTTTACTAGCTAATGTCAATTTAACTGTGTTTAGACATTATTTATATTTATTATGCATTTATCTACAAAGTATCATAGAGCTTCTATCAAGACAATAGCCCCTTGTATTACGCTTATGTGTTTGAAGTGTTATCATGTTGTAAATATCCATTCATTTGTAAAAATCATTCATTTTTTAATAGGAAAGACCTTTGCATTGTTTATAAACTTCAGAAATGTATGCCGTATTTCTTTTGTTCTCCATCCATAGATTAGTGGGTGTAGACAACTTGGAAAAAGTAAGTATAAGATGCTTATAACTATACGGTTACTAGAAGAAATGTTATTCCTTATTCTGTATGACAAAAATGCAATCAAAGCAGAAATCAAAGTAAGTGTCATAATAATTATGTGCGTAATGCAGGTATTGATGGCCTTTAAATGAGCCTTACCAGAGCTAAACACAGAGGAAAAAATCACAACATAAGAAATGGTAATGAGAATAAAATCAGTTGTTGTTATAAGGAAAGCAGCCAAAAGTCCTACAATGTTATTAATTGATATGTCACCACATGCTAACTGAACCAATGCCATGTGCTCACAAAAAGAGTGATCAATAACATTTGTTGCACAAAATGACAGTCTTCCAGCCAGAGAGACCATGATAACAATCAGAAGTCCATTTCTGATTACTGGCACAACAGCAAAGTTTAGAAAGTTAGGGATTTCCATGCATTTATGATAATAAAGGGGTCTGCATATCGCAAAGTAACGATCCAGTGCCATCCAGAAAAGCAAAGTAGATTGGAATGTTCCAATAAAATGAAGACCAAACATTTGTATCAAACAACCTGTTAGGGATATCCCACTCAAATTGAATAAGAGACTAAGAAGCATGTTAGGGACAAAAAACATGGGCATTATCAAATCCAACAAAGCCATAACACCTATTAGTACATACAGCGGGGAAAATAAGTATTTGACACATCAGCATTTTTATCAGTAAGGGGATTTCTAAGTGGGCTATTGACACAAAATTTCCACCAGATGTAGCCATCAAGCCAAATATTGAATTCATACAAAGAAATCAGAACATTTAAGTATACAAGTTGAGTCATAATAAATAAAGTAAAATGACACAGGGAATAAGTATTGAACACTTTATTTAATACTTTGTAGAAAAGCCTTTGTTGGTGATTACAGCTTCTAGACGCCTCTTGTATGGAGAGACCAGTCGTCTGCATTGCTCAGGAGTGATTCTGGCCCATTCTTCCACACATATGGTCTTTAAATCTTGAAGGTTCCTTGGGCCTCTTTTATGAACTTTGATCTTCAGTTCTCTCCATAGATTTTCTATGGGATTTAGGTCAGGTGATTGACTGGGTCATTCAAGCAGCTTGATTTTCTTTCTTTGAAACCACTTCATTGTGTCCTTGGCCTTGTGTTTGGGATCATTGTCTTGCTGAAATGTCCACCCTCTTTTCATTTTCAGCTTTCTGGTAGATGTCAGTAGATTTTTATCCAGAATGTCCCGGTACATTTCTCCATTCATCCTACCATCAATAATATGAAGTCTGCACAGCAAAAATTAAAGTGTTGAAATTTCAGTGTTAGACATTTCTGAGTTGATTTCAACACCCAAAGAGTCATTTTAACACATTCGGAGTAAAATGGTGTCCGGTGTTGGAGTTATTTGACAGAGTTTGATCATCAGTGTTAAAACAACTCCAGAGAGATGTAATTAGACTCCGCCCATGCATTTCCGTTCATCGCTGGAGAAACCGCCGCCATTATCCTCGCATGGATTCGAATGGTAAGTAAAATTAAATCATGCTTGCTTAAACATTTATGATTTATGATATGCAAATTCAATATCAGCATGTACGGAGTAATATAGTACGGAGCACTGCACAGAACAAATGTAATAATATATTAAAATGTGGACGCGAACGAAGTATGTGGCTAACGTTACAACTTGTCAACTTAAATTGTGGCCGCGGTATCATATCTCTCTCTCTCTCTCTATGCATATGTATGTAAATAAACACGGATATAACTTTATGCACTGACGCAAACACATACGCATGCACATACATATAAGTTACACACCTACAGCGTGGCCACGATTTAATTAGAATGATGAAACGAATGTTCTTTACAAAGCCTTGTTTAATATCAGGATTAAACAGCGGTGTTATTTGTTGACGTGATTAGCTAGCTAGCTACTGAAGTTACATATAGCTTTATAAAAGCTCAAAGCGATGAAATAATTTGGTCAAGGCAGTGTGGTGCTGACTGTTTTCAGAGAAGTTTGAGTTTTATTAAATTTAAAATTATTGTCAAGCACTCAAAATTAAAAAATAGCCATTTCATATTTCTGATCCTTGTGCTGGTCATCACAATATTTGTTATATTTTAATACTTTCTGATTCTTTAGAATTTTCAGACTCCTTGACTTCCATATCTGAGATGGCTGACTCAAGCAACAGCTCAAGTGCATCGACTATAGTCCCTAGCAAGAGACAACTAACTGAGGAGACATCTGCACTGTCTCCTAAACAGGTTCGAACAAAGCTTTTTATGAGTCTCTGAGTTTGTTCACCCATAAATGAAAATTATGTCATTAATTACTCACTTATGTCATTCCACACCTGTAAAACTTTTGTTCACATGCAGGTGCTTTTGTTTGTGCAAAAAAAAAAAAAAATTTTACCAACATTTAACACTTTGTTTACAAACTATTGATCTCCAAAAGCATTGTTGCAACAACTCTCATGGCAACACAACACACATGTCAAGGTGTTCTTGTGAATATGGGTTGGAGAGTTATATTTTGCACAAACAAAGCACTCACGTCGCTTCATAAAAACTGAGATGGAACCACTGTAGTCACATGATTTACTTAATGACATATTCACTACCTTTTCTGGGTCTTTAAAGTGGTAGTTGTGTGGACTGTTAGTGGAGTGTCAGAGAACTGTCAAATTTCATTAAAAAAATATCTTCATTTGTGTTCTGAAGATAAACAAAAGTCTTATGGGTTTGGAACGAAATAAGGGTGAGTAAACATGACAGAATTCAATTTATGGGGCAACACTTTTTTTTCCCCCTCCGGGTCTGTAGAAATTTGTGAATCACCATGCTCCATGTTTTTATTTATTTTTTTATTAGATGGTTGAAGATGTACTAAAGTTCAAGTCTGGTGGTGAAGCAGTACTACAGTTTTAAACCAAATAACTGCATGGCCATTGTGCAAATTAAGATAACTAGTTTGATATCTTCCCTTAGGCAACTCCCTACTAAAGCAATCAGAAAACAGAATGCTCTTGGCATAGTGATGCTGTTCCCTTCCCTCAGAGATCCATATTCCAAGTAAGTCATTGTTTGCATCGCACTCTCATGTCATACTTGCAATGTTATGACAGGCTGTTTCTATGACATTGAAATTTGATTCTTTGAGATTTTAGCCTGAATATGAAAACAAATCTGTTTCAGGAACACTTTTATGATGCTGCAAGCAACACAGGATACATTGCCTGGCGTAATAAAAACAGTCCACAGGAATATGGAGTGATGACACCAGACAGCCCTCTTCCTCAACAGGTAGATGAATGTTTAAAATGATCTCTGTTCTTAAACTGACAAAGTATTGAATTTGAAGATTCCCATTAATTAATTCATGTGAATCTTTGTCTTCAGTCTACGGCCAGGAAATGGCATCCCTTCTTTTAATCCCTTCCACCGGTTCCAGGAGGGCTGAAGTCTCCAAAAAGTGCATGCGATGCAGCTGAAAGCCATGTAATCTATCATAAGGTAGTGGCATTTTACAAATGTGTTGCGAGTCATTGTTTGAACAATCACTTTTATAATGTTGTTTTCTCTGTGACTGCACATTATGTTTGTCTAATGTTTGGTTTTCATTTCAACTCTAGTCATGCTGCAGTTTGGAGAAGCACCTCAGCAACAACCAGCGTCAGCATCCGTTCCTCCTTGCTGTTGGACGTCAGAAAAGCAACAGCTTCTACATCGCCTTGGATAAGCATCTCCTCCCATGCCAGGCAAACTGCTTCCTTGGAGCATTTGATGAACATTTAAAGGCACATTTTGTGTTCAGTTTGTCATATGATAGTGCACTTGTGAACTTTTACACATTCCTACACATTTTTATGAGCAGCTTCATGCATTCAGAGTACTACGAAGTGAGGAAAGGTGTATTATAAAAATGTCAGAGATTAAATGTTATGAGCCATTTGATATTCAAAACGGCGGATGAAAGTTTGTATATCATTCCATCTTTTGTAATGTTTTAATTCAACTTCAAATTGCACTGCAAGGGAGAATTAAAAATAAACATGATGGAAATGATGTTGTGTGTTGAAGTTGATTTAACTGTGTTTTCAGTATATTTAAGTGTTTTGTAGATCTTTTAACCACCTAAATTCTAAATTCCAACCACCTAAAACATGCAACTCTAAACAGTGTTGTTTTTCTGTATCCCTTTTAGTGTTATTTTAACACTTTTTTAGAGTCAAATAAGGAACTCTGGCATAGTGTTAAATGTTTAACTATTTTGAAAGTGTTAATTTAACTCCAGAAAGTGTGGAGCTATATAAACTCTGAAAAAGTGTTAAAATCAACTCTGTGAGAGTTAATTTAACACTGGACTTTTTGCTGTGTGCCAGTACCCCTTGCTGAAAAGCAGCCCCAAACCATGATGCTTCCACCCCCAAACTTAACTGTTGGTATGGTGTTCTTGGGGTGGTGGGCAGTGCCATTTCTTCTCCAAACATGGTGTGTAGAATGACTGCCAAAAAGTTCAATTTTGCTTTCATCTGACCATACTATAGTCTCCCAATAATCCACAGGCTTCTCCAAATGCTCTTTCGCAAACTTTAACCGAGCCTCAACATGCTTTTTGTTCAGCAATGGAGTCTTGCGTGGTGAGCGTGCATGGATGCCATGGCGGTTCAGTGCATTGCTTATAGTTTTCTTTGAAACAACAGTACCTGCTGATGCAAGGTCTTCCTGAAGTTCTGCCCGAGTGGTTCTTGGCTCTTGGAGAACTCTCCTGATTATTCTTTGGACTCCTCGGACAGGGATCTTACGTGGAGCACCTGATCGTGCCCGGTTTATGGTGAACTGATGCTCTTTCCATTTCCGGATAATGGCCCCCACAGTGCTCACAGGAACATTCAGCATTCTGGAAATGCGCCTATAACCATTCCCATCAAAATGCTTTTCAACGATAAGATTACGAAGATCTACAGAGAGTTCTTTGCTTTTACCCATCATGAAGTCTTTCCTGTGTGCCTCCTAGGTAATGAGAAGCCTTTATAGGCCATCAATTAGGACTAAAGCAGTAGTACTGATAGGGGGCAGGGGTTCTCTCTCAATACTGACAGATTTCAGGTGATCTCCTTGCTTTCTATGCCATTTTGCACCTTGTTATCTTCATGTGTTCAATACTTATTCCCTGTGTCATTTTACTTTATTTATTATGACTCAACTTGTATACTTAAATTTTGTTCTGATTTCTTTGTATGAATTCAATATTTGGCTTGATGGCTACATCTGGTGGAAATTTTGTGTCAATAGCCCACTTAGAAATCCCCTTACTGATAAAAATACTGATGTGTCAAATACTTATTTTCCCCGCTGTACATAGGAGAATGCAGAGACTTCTGAGATTTTATTAAATATATGAGAATAGAATTTGCTATGATAGCCAATAAAAACATCAGAAAGAAAGGCAGAAATAAAAAAGGCCTCCATTCTCCTAGACTGTAGAAACCAATTAATTTGAAGTCTTTGAATGAGATATTTTGTGCAGGAAGTACATTCATTCTGAAAAATCCTTTAACACACAGAATGTTCTTTTCAAACACATTAAGTTGATGAAATTGAGAAGACAATTCATATAGCAACTGATCAAGTTTCACTACAGTCATATAAATTATAGTCTGCAAACAAATATGTGTGAAGCTAAATCATTCACTAAATCCCAATCACTTATAATAATAATAATAATAATAAAAGCTTACTTCAAATTAAATACTTTATTTAATACTGTGATGTAAATTTAAAAAAATAAGTTACATTTAACACTTCAAGTCAGAAGTGCAATGAATAAATTACTCAAAATCTGGCAGCATAAATTATGATATTAAGTCTACCCATACTTATTGATCTGTGTTCTTCCCTCTTATATTGCTAAACAGATACCTTTTTAGAATTTTTCAGATAAGATGTGTTATACGCTTTACTTGTTAGAGTGTAATGAAAGCTTGACACATATCATAAGCTCTAAATACATGTTATGTTCCCATGAGTCTGTGTGCTACTCCCATAGAGGAATAGAGCTCATCTCTGTGTTATAGGGCTGCAGTTTCTTTGTCAGCAAACCATGTTAGGTTCCACATACCATTGATTACCACATTACAATATGGCTGCACTAATATGCATTAATTCGTGTTTAACTAACACACAGATAATCCTGAGTTAATATATGACTCATGAAGAACATCTCGGGTTGAGAATGTAACCTTGGTTCCCTGAGAAGGGAACGAGACGCTGCGTCTGAGAATAACGATGCTATGCGAATGATTATACCCACTTTGCTGTGCTGACAAGTGCCTGTCTAGTGAGAAATCATGAAAAAAAAACACTATGAAAGCAGCAGCTGAGAACCTGGTGCAGAGCTTCAGGGCATAGAATAGGACTGCACTGAAGTATGGTCTGTAGTATCATTGAAGAATACTTCAATGATATCATTGAAGTATCATCTGGACTGAAGTATGGTCTCCACAACCTCAGTTGAGAGACCCCATGACCACAGACTCCGCAGATCCCTCAGACTTGATGACAGAGTTAGCAACATCACTGAAGAGAGACCAGAAGGCAAAAGTGGAGCGTCCAGCAGGAAGAACTTGTCCTTTTCTTTAAGATAAGACAAGTTCAACCAGAGATGTCTCTCTGTAGCCACCAGGGTTGCCATAGAATCACCGATGGCCATAGAATGACCATCTCCTTGGTGGCCCGAAGAGACAAATCTGTGGCACAGTTCTTTAATTAAGCTCAGGGGTGATTTTTGGAATTTTCACCTAAATTTTCACACTCAAATTCAAATGTTTACGCTACACAATGGAGGAAATTAAAAAAAAAATGTATTCATTGTAAAGAAAACCCTTTGAACTATAACAAATGGGTGTATTTTTTTATAAATAACATTATATGTGTTTCAAATATTACAATAAACACTAAAAAACTTTTTGACTTTTTGTAATTTTTTTATTTTTGAAAATCTGTAATTCACGTTCTATTAGGGCTTGCTCTTTGCAACTTATATTTTTCAAATAACAGCTTCCAAACAGGAGTTACTGCATCATAAATGAAGCAAGTGAAATTATCCTATTTTGCACCTACAAGTGTCATTTTGAGTTTCCTTTGCAAAAACAGGCTATATAAAACAAATTACACCCAGAATCCTATTTTACTATGTGCCATAAGCACTTTTCTTGATTATTGATTGAATTATGTGTCATTTTTATGTTTTTCTAAGTAGTAAAATACAAAATTGCATAAGCGGAGTGGAGCAAATTTCATTTGTGTTTTATATTATCAGTTTTATTCTTTCAGGAGACACAAGACTGTATAAATTATAAAATATATCTAGTCTATCACAATCTAAAATAGAATCCACATCCTCCAGCTTTATATCATTCCATTTATGTGCATATTGTATACTGTTTGGAGCATCACCTTACCTGGTTCACATGTGCCCTGCAACACCTGCATCAGTCCTCTGTTGCCCATGGACACAAGCTAACAGCTACTCCACATGCTGCTAGAGCTGCCTGTCACAATTCTCTGCCCTTCAGATCATCAAACAAACAAATATATCTTCATCCACACTGCACTGTAATAATCTATGCATATTTACTGTATATTCACCGAAATGCATACTGTAGTACACTTTTCTATCGTTATTGATTCATAAGAGCGTTAGCTGTGCCATGGTGTATCACACACGTAATGATTTGATCAAAAAACCAGAGCAAACACTCTCAAAGCACACACACACACTAACCAGAAGTGCGTCCTCTCCTCTCCAAGTCGCGCCTGCTCGCTCTTCATCATCTATGACTTATATTTTTGATGTCCAAAGATTGCTTTATCCACGATGCGGATGTGTTCGCGTTCCACTGCGCCATTCACCATCTTCAAAACAATCCAAAAACTACATTTCCCAGGCTGCAACACAATCAGAGCACAACCGGACACACGCCGCACACCCACCCCCTTCTAACCCAGAGGTGTCAAGTTTCACTGAATGTAGACTGGCATCTAATCTGACCTATAGTAGCCTCTAAAAAGCACAGATTTGTAAAACATAAGAGTGCCTGGACGAGCGCGCTTATGAGTTGAAGATCATGTCTGGGAAAAAAAAAAAACTGCGTCATTCTGCTCTGGAGCACGTCTGGAGCACGTCTGGATCACAAGACGATTTCTAAGCTTTGGAAGCACACAGAAACGTGACAATGGTCTCGTTTGAAAGAAGAGATCCTTATCTAAAAGATAATATGGAGTTTGTGGCTGTTTGCGGCTGACTGAAGCAGTAGTAAGAGTAGGAAAATGACAAAAACAAAGTTTGTGAAAAAGTTTGAAGATCATTCGATCTGTTGTTGTCACACAATGAAATAATTTATATAGTCACATTCCTGAGAATGAGAGCTTTCTTGTGATATATGACTTGACTATATTGTCAAGTCATATATCACAAATTGTGATATATGGAAAAATTGTTCGCAGTCGTTAGGCGAAAATTTGTGTGTGGGATTTTAATTTTACTGCTTTATGTATAATAAAACCAAAAGTTATGGTATTCTTTGTAAAGAAGAGGCTCTAAGATTTCAAATGAGACCATTTATGGGCTGATACCATATAAGGAAGGCTATGTAAATGAAGCATACACTTTTTTTTCGCGATTTTGGACCCGTATACGGGTCCGCAGAGTCTAACCTGTTAACCTGCACCCCCCATTTTGGGCCTCACAGCTGAAAATGACCTACCTAAATTAAAATGGTAATATTTCCTGACAATAATGTGCTACACACACAGTTTATGTATCTTTGGAAAGAAGACACTCTAGGCTTTACTATGCATCATCCAGAGTTGATAATGCTCAAAAAATAAAAAGTTATAGACACTGAAGTGCCTTGAAAAAAGTTTTACCACACTGAATGTTTTTTTTTATTTCATAAACAAATACATGAAACAAGTCCAGGAGCAATCCAGAAAAGTAATGGGTTGAAAGTCACACGTCTAATGAGTTTATATTTCAAATTTGAAGAAAATACCATGAAAAATGAGATTCTTGCAATAATTTTTTTGAGAATATTTCCAGATACCCCCCCCCCCCCCCCCCCCTGTTTAATGAGAATTACCACCAAATGTATTGAAGAATTGGAGAGAATCACGTGACCCCTCGGCGGCGATGCAGGCTTAGTCTTTTGCTCCGCTCACTTTGCCACATATTTTAAGATCCTGTCAGTAAAATTTGAACCACTCTGCATTGGACCCATCATGAGTGCTAAGGCAGACAAAGGGGATCGGAAAAGAGAGATTGTGCAATCGCCAATGAAGAAAAAATTCAGAGATTCAGCCATCTCCAGTGAAGACCTCAACGATGCTATTGCTAGCCGCATTGAACTAGCATTTAAAGAACACCAAAGCACTTTGAATTCGGTTGTGAATTCGGCAGTGAGAGATGCGATGGACTCGGTGCTGATTCCTGCATTGCGCGGACTGCGTGAGGACATACAAGTGACCAACGAGTCTGTAAAAGAGCTAAGAGAGGAGTTTGAGGCCATAGTTACCAGGGCGAAGCAGACACGTGAACGCGTTGATTCTGTTCAGGCAGCGGTGCATGAAGACAAGAGAACAGTCACGGACTTAAAGGATCAGCTGGAGCGACTCACCGAGAAGATGACAGATAAGGAGGAGAGGTGTAGGAGGAACAATGTCAGACTGGTGGGGCTCACAGAAGGGATGGAGGGTAACGATGCGGCTGGTTTCCTCAGAGCTAATCTTTCCAAGTGGATTCCTTCCTTGAGGGGCCGTGACATTGAGATTGATCGGGCGCATCACGTCTATGATGGAGGGAGGTGCTCCGATCGGCCGCGCACTCTCATCTTCCATGTACTGAGATGGCATGACAGATCAGATATCCTAAAAGGTGCTCGGCAGGCTTATCCCGTGAAATGTTCACAGAGCAATGTCACACTGCTATTTTTTCCTGACTTTAGTCCGGCTACAGCGATCAGGAGAAAGGCATTTGGTCCGGTTTTGAAGAAGATGACAGCGCTTGGTCTCCAGCACTTCCTCATCTATCCGGCGGTAATTAAGCTACGGCACAAAGGGGAACAGAGAAGCTACGATTCCCCTCAGAAAGCGGAAGATTTTATCAGCTCCATGTCTCAGCAGAAGTCGTATGCTGCAGCTCTGCGGGGGGACGATGGGGGAGCAGCAGCCGCTGTTTCTCCAGTTCGATGGGAGGGGCGTGACGGCCAGGATGGTCTTGGTCCTAGCTGCCCAGAAGGGGATGAAAGGAGGATGAACATGGACGCTTGCTAAACCTATTGTTTGCGTTTTCTTCTCTCCTACTGGGATATTGTCCTTATTTATCCGGTACAACGATCTCTTTGCTGGTAAGACTGACACTCCCCTTTTTTCTTTTTTGGAGGGGACTAATGGAGAGTAGGTTTAATTAATAAAAAAATATTTTTTTTGGCTGCGTGAGCCTTTCGGGAGACATGTCTTGCATTGGAGTGGATCGGTCACGAATCATCACTGTTTTTTGTTGCTCAGTCAGACCTATGTTCTCGGTAAAGTGCGGTCTGAGTTGTTCTTTGTTTATGGTTGTGGGTTGTTCATATTTTTATGTTGTTTTAGTTTTTTTTACAGCAGACATTTATACTTTTATGTATTTTACCTTATTTCTAAAGGGATTTTTCATCTAGGAGGTTTGGTATCTAAAATGCACATCAGCGTTTACGTGTTATTTATAGAATGGAAGTGCTTCTGTTTTTTTTCTTCATTTATTGAGTAAAATCTTGGGATTATGAATATTCAATGCATACTCTAAATATTTTATCACTGAATGTGAATGGTTTAAATTCTGCTGTTAAACGAACCCATGTGTTAGCATATTTACACCGTAAATCTATTTCCTGTGCCCTAATTCAAGAGACACATTTAAAACAATCTGACGTGGCACGTTTCCAGAATAAATATTACAAATTAGCAGCTTTTTCTAGCGCTCAAAATAAAACTAAGGGGGTGCTTATCCTTGTTAACAGGAAGTTAAATTTAACGATTGAACACCTTGGTAGTGATGAGAAGGGTAGATTTGTTTTTATCCGATGCAAAATATATAGGATAGGATCAGCATTCATAGACATTCTGAACTCTATTGGGGTTAGACAACACGTTTCAGGACCTACTCATAGTCGAAATCATACTCTAGATTTAATACTGTCACATGGAATTGATGTTAATGGTGTTGAAATTCTGCAGCAAAGCGATGATATATCAGATCATTATCTAGTCTTGTGTAAACTCCATACTGTTACGGTTGGTGCTGTAGAAAAGGCGCACGACAATGGAGTAGACGAAAGGACTATTTTTAATAGCTTCAGCCACATAAACCAATTAACAACATTAAACTCAGACAAAGACAAGGGGAGAACTGAAGACTTATGAAGGGACAAACGAATGAGCTAAACAAGATGATTAATCAGACACAGGTGATATGACTTGACGATAATGAACTAATTAACTATTATTTTGAATGTCTAGGTATTGTGCTGAAAGGTGCCCCACGCATTCTGTTTATCATAATTTACAGGCCTCCAAAATACTCTCCAGCCTTTGTTGAAGAGTTCACAGAACTGTTATCAATGATTTCCTCAGAGTTTGACTGTTTTGCTATTGCAGGGGATTTTAATATTCACATAGATAATGCTGAAATCAAAACTACAAAATAAATTATAACTGTTTTAAACACTTTTGACCTGATTCAGCAAGTGCATGGACCCACACACAATCGTGGACACACTCTAGATTTACTCATCAGTAGAGGTCTAAACATTTCATCAATTGTTATTAAGGATGTAGCTCTGTCTGATCACTTCTGTATTTTCTTTGATATATTGATCTCTGTCACCACTGAATCTAGATCTGTCTCTGTCAGAAAGAGATGCATTAATGAGAACACTAGTGTGCTATTTATGAAGGCAATATCTTTAACACCAAGCATTTCTGCAGACTCTGTTGATCCTCTCCTGGATTCATTTAACTCAAAAGTTAAGAATGCAATTGATGATATTGCACCGATAAAGGTCAGCAAGAAGAATGGCAGACAAAAATCATTTTGGAGAAAATCAACAGCAGTTCAGAATATGAAAAGACAATGTAGAAAAGCTGAGCGGATGTGGCGGAAGACAAAACTTGAAATACACTATAGCATCTATAAAGACAGCCTTCATGCTTTCAATTTGGAACTAGCCACAGCTAGACAGACCTTCTTCTCAAACCTTATAAACAGTAACTTAAACAACACTCGCACTCTTTTTGCTACTGTTGAGAGACTGACAAACCCCCCAAGTCAGATTCCCAGTGAAATGCTCTCTGACAGCAAATGCAATGAGTTTGCTTCCTTCTTTTCAGAGAAGATCAGTAATATCAGAAAGGAGATTGGCACATCTTCCTGTAATACAGAGGTCACACAGATTCGACAGCAATCTCAAAAAGAAGTGACTATGTCTGTTTTTAAAACAATTGATAGCACAATTTTGGAAGAAATAGTACAGCATCTTAAATCGTCAACCTGCTATCTTGACACACTTCCCACATCTTTTTTCAAAAGTGTGCTTAACTGTTTAGAAGCAGATCTCTTAGAAGTGGTGAACACCTCACTTCTTTCTGGGACTTTTCCAAACTCCCTGAAAACTGCAGTTGTTAAGCCCCTTCTGAAAAAGCGCAATCTTGATAACACCATGTTGAGCAACTATAGACCAATATCAAATCTTCCTTTCATAGGTAATATTATTGAAAAGGTAGTTTTTAATCAGCTGAACAACTACTTAAACTCAAATGGATAATTTTCAATCTGGTTTCCGCGTGCATCACAGCACAGAGACAGCACTCATTAAGATAATAAATGATATTCGCTTTAATTCTGATTCTGGCAAAATATCAGTGCTTGTACTACTAGATCATAGTGCTGCGTTTGACACTGTCGATCATAACATACTTCTAGAGAGACTGGAAAACTGGGTCGGGCTTTCTGGGATGGCACTCAAATGGTTCAGGTCATTCTTAGAAGGGAGAGGTTATTATGTGAGTATAGGAGAGCATAAGTCTAAGTGGACATCCATGACATGCGGAGTCCCACAAGGCTCAATTCTTGCACCGCTCTTGTTTAGCCTGTATATGCTCCCACTAAGTCAGATAATGAGGAAGAACCAAATTGCCTATCACAGCTATGCTGATGATACCCAGATCTACCTAGACTTATCTCCAAATGATTATAGCCCCATTGACTCCCTCTGCCAATGCATTGATGAAATTAACAGTTGGATGCCAAAACTTTCTTCAGTTAAAAAAGGAGAAAACTGAAGTCATTGCATTTGGAAACAAAGATGAAGTTCTCAAGGTGAATGCATACCTTGACTCTAGGGGTCAAACAACTAAAAATCAAGTCAGAAATCTTGGGGTGATTCTGGAGACAGACCTTAGTTTTAGTAGTCATGTCAAAGCAGTAACTAAATCAGCATACTATAATCTCAAAAACATTGCAAGAATTAGATGTTTTGTTTCCAGTCAAGACTTGGAGAAACTTGTTCATGCCTTTATCACCAGCAGGGTGGATTATTGTAATGGTCTCCTCACCTGCCTTCCAAAGAAGACCATTAGACAGCTGCAGCTCATCCAGAACGCTGCTGCCAGGATTCTGACTAGAACCAGAAAATCTGAGCATATCACACCAGTCCTCAGGTCCTTACACTGGCTTCCAGTTACCTTTAGGATTGATTTTAAAGTACTTTTACTCGTTTATAAGTCACTCAATGGTCTAGGACCTAAATATATTGCAGATATGCTCACTGAATATAAACTTAACAGACCACTCAGATCATTAGGATCGAGTCAGTTAGAAATACCAAGGGTTCACACAAAACAAGGGGAGTCCGCTTTTAGCTATTATGCCGCCCGCAGCTGGAACCAGCTTCCAGAAGAGATCAGATGTGCTAAAACATTAGCCACATTTAAATCCAGTCTCAAAACTCATCTATTTAGCTGTGCATTTGTTGAATGAGCACTGTGCTACGTCCGAACTGACTGCATTGTATTTTATGTATAACCCTTTTCTATTTAACTGTTTTAAATTTCATTTTAATCATTCCTTGTTTTATTATTTTTAATTCCTTGTTTTTATTGCTGTGAATGATTATTTCACTTTCTTTTATGTAAAGCACTTTGAATTACCACTGTGTATGAAATGTGCTATATAAATAAACTTACCTTGCCTTGCCTAATTACACTAAACAAGGACAGGAAATACCAAATAAGGTCAAACGGGAACTAAACAGAAACTGACATGTAACAGTTATCGCCCCCTCCCGCGCGTAATAGCAACATCGAGGGAGGGGGGGGCGGCCGCCCTGAAGGCTGGAGCAGGAGACTCGGGAGGCCATGGTGGATCCGGGGCTTCAGGAGGCCATGGCGGATCCGGGGCTTCGGGAGGCCATGGCGGATCCAGGGATTCGGGAGGCCATGGCGGATCCGGGGACTCGGGAGGCCATGGCGGAGCAGGAGACTCGGGCCCTATTTTTTCAGGTGGCCAATGTGGGTCAGGGAGCTCCGTGGCCTTGGCTCTGGGCCCGGCCACCCAGGCAGAGGACATATAGCCCCCCCAAAAAAAAATTCTTGGGGAAGTTCCCCTGTGGTGGGCACTCTGGAGGAGCGGTCGCTTGGGGGGCGCTCTGGAGGAGCGAACACCAGGGGTCGCTCTGGAGGAGCGGGCACTAGGGGGCGCTCTGGAGGCGCGGACACCAGGGGGCGCTCTGGAGGCGCGGACACCAGGGGGCGCTCGGGAGGCACAGCCACTAGAGGGCGCTGGCGAGGAGCGGGCTCTGGGGTGCCCACTGGAGGGCACTTGCGAGGAGCATGCACTGGAGGGCACCTGCAAGGGGCAGGCACTGGAGGACACCTGCGAGGAGCAGGCACTGGAGGGCACATGCGAGGAGCAGGCACTGGAGGGCACATGCGAGGAGCAGGCACTTGAGGGCGCTTTTGAAGCGCGGATACTTGGGGGAGCTCTGGAGAGCTGGACGGAACCAGCAGTGGATCTGGAGAGCTGGACGGAACCAGCAGGGCTCTGGAGAGCTGGACGACCAGCAGGGGCTCTGGAGAGCTGGACGGAACCAGCAGGGGCTCTGGAGAGCTGGACGGAACCAGCAGGGGCTCTGGAGGATCGGACACTCGGGGGTGTTCTGTCCACGCAACCTCTCTGGGGCGCTCTGGCAGCGCAAACTCTCTGGGGCGCTCTGGCAGCGCAAACTCTCTGGGGCTCTCTGGCAGCGCGGAGCTGGACAGGACCAGCGGGAACAAAGGAGAGCTGGACAGGACCAGCGGAGACACAGGAAGGAGCTTGCGTGGAGCGCAATGTAAATCTATGTAAATCCTTTACATAGGATTTACATAGAAAAACAGACATGCAGAGCAACGTGATAATTAACAGAAAATAAAGATAAGAACGTGCCTTTCTGTAAACAATACAAAACTTGGCCTAGCATCTTGTGATCACTCTGCCAAACTTTAGAACAAATATGCATAAGCTAAATCACATCATACACACGCTTATAATTATTCATAAATAAAGAAAATAACATACTCAAATATGAGCCTTTACTGTTAAATACGATTCATTCATTAGATGATTTATGCGCGGCTGTTCATGGAAAAGTGAGGAAGACACGACAATACCATGATTATGGTTAAATAAGAAAAAAGACATCTAATATAATGAAATTAGGGTACATTTATTTTCATATTAATATCGCAACACACCATTAGATTACATTATCGCAACTTCTGTAGATTTATGCGTTTCAGCATGTGTTAATTTTGTGTCGCTAAACGTTTGCCTCACTAAGTTAAATTATGCTTAAGTCTTTCTTTGGCCTTCGCTCTGGATGTGATCTGTTGATTCTGCTAAACTTTAATTAAAACCGAATCTAAACTATATAAAAACTAAATAAAAATGTGTTCACAAATAAAAACTAACAAAAATATTAATGAAACTAATAAAAACTAAACTGAATTTTATAGCAAATTTGAAAACGATATTAAAATAAAACGAATTTAAAAATTCAAAACTATAATAACCTTGGTGTGAACATGCTGTTACTGTAGTTCTAGACTAAATGTGAATGTGCATTAATTCATCCCACTCGCAAAAAACAGATTTAGTATTCATCAAAATTAATTAAAACAGTGAAATGCAAACTCAGAATATGAAGCAAACCTGCAATAATTAAATATGTTAAACAACACAAATGTATCTAATCCCATTTTATTAACCAATGTCTTTGCTGCTGTCCTTTGATGATCCAGTTCAATCATACTAATAACCAAAAATGACTTTAGATAAACTAACAATTGTGCTTCATTGTTTTTTTATTGCTGAAGAGTGTTGAACCTTCTCCTGTATTCTACTTTACAGACTTGAATTTACTCTTCCTTCAGCCTGAGGTTTATTCATTACACGTTTTGGTGTGAAAGGGCTTTTACATTTGCTATAATTACAACTTCTTATATTAAAAACAAACAATCAAGCCCTGCTCCTATTTAAAAAGTAACGCAAAAGTAACGCAAAAGTAACGTAACGCATTACTTTCCATAAAAAGTAACTAAGTAATGTAATTAGTTACTTTTTTAGGGAGTAACGCAATATTGTAATGCATTACTTTTAAAAGTAACTTTCCCCTACACTGGCGGTGATATACAGGTGCTGGTCATATAATTAGAATATCATCAAAAAGTTGATTTATTTCACTAATTCCATTCAAAAAGTTAAACTTGTATAATGTATACATTCATTCCACACAGACTGATATATTTCAAGTGTTTATTTCTTTTAATTTTGATGATTATAACTGACAACTAATGAAAACCCCAAATTCAGTATCTCAGAAAATTAGAATATTACTTAAGACCAATACAAAGAAAGGATTTTTAGAGATCTTGGCCAACTGAAAAGTATGAACATGAAAAGTATGAGCATGTACAGCACTCCATACTTAGTTGGGGCTCCTTTTGCCTGAATTACTGCAGCAATGCGGCGTGGCATGGAGTCGATCAGTCTGTGGCACTGCTCAGGTGTTATGAGAGCCCAGGTTGCTCTGATAGTGGCCTTCAGTTCTTCTGCATTGCTGGGTCTGGCATATCGCATCTTCCTCTTCACAATACCCCATAGATTTTCTATGGGGTTAAGGTCAGGCGAGTTTGCTGGCCAATTAAGAACAGGGATACCATGGTCCTTAAACCAGGTACTGGTAGCTTTGGCACTGTGTGCAGGTGCCAAGTCCTGTTGGAAAATGAAATCTGCATCTCCATAAAGTTGGTCAGCAGCAAGAAGCATGAAGTGCTCTAAAACTTCCTGGTATACGGCTGTGTTGACCTTGGACCTCAGAAAACACAGTGGACCAACACCAGCAGATGACATGGCACCCCAAACCATCACTGACTGAGGAAACTTTACACTGGACCTCAAGCAATGTGGATTCTGTGCCTCTCCTCTCATCCTCCAGACTCTGGGACCCTGATTTCCAAAGGAAATGCAAAATTGACTTTCATCAGAGAACATTACTTTGGACCACTCAGCAGCAGTCCAGTCCTTTTTGTCTTTAGCCCAGACGAGACGCTTCTGACGCTGTCTGTTGTTCAAGAGTGGCTTGACATGGACCCTGAAACCCATGTCTTGCATACGTCTGTGCGTAGTGGTTCTTGAAGCACTGACTCCAGCTGCAGTCCACTCTTTGTGAATCTCCCCACATTTTTGAATGGGTTTTGTTTTACAATCCCCTCCAGGGTGCGGTTATCCCTATTGCTTGTACACTTTTTTCTACCACATCTTTTCCTTCCCTTCGCCTCTCTATTAATGTGCTTGGACACAGAGCTCTGTGAATAGCCAGCCTCTTTTGCAATGACCTTTTGTGTCTTGCCCTCCTTGTGCAAGGTGTCAATGGTCGTCTTTTGGACAACTGTCAAGTCAGCAGTCTTCCCCATGATTGTGTAGCCTACAGAACTAGACTGAGAGACCATTTAAGGCCTTTACAGGTGTTTTGAGTTAATTAGCTGATTACAGTGTGGCACCACGTGTCTTCAATATTGAACCTTTTCACAAGATTCTAATTTTCTGAGATACTGAATTTGGGGTTTTCATTAGTTGTCACTTATAATCATCAAAATTAAAAGAAATAAACACTTGAAATATATCAGTCTGTGTGGAATGAATGTATACATTATACAAGTTTCACTTTTTGAATGGAATTAGTGAAATAAATCAACTTTTTGATGATATTCTAATTATATGACCAGCACCTGTATATGATAACCAGGGCCTCTGTTCATTTCAGACATTAAGAACCAAATTTTGTCTACCAGCATCCGCATACTTTGTCTTCAGTTGCGTTCTGCTCTCAAAGCGTATGGGGTTCCTTGGTCCTCTCCCATTTCCTCTCATCCTATGCGGGACTGGATTGCACCATCTGCTGGTTGGCCATCTGTTTCCTTAATATATAATAAAATTATTGATTGCATTACATTTATTTACATTCTTGCATTTAGCAGACGCTTTTATCCAAAGCGACTTACAGTGCATTCAGGCTATAATTTTTTTTTTGTTTTATCAGCATGTGTGTTCCCTGGGAATTGAACCCACAACCTTTTGCGCTGCTAACGCAATGCTCTACCACTGAGCCACAGGAACTCATTACAAAACCTATTTCTATTAAAACTATTTGGAATAGGGAATTATCTGACCTTAATTTATCTGTCGACTGGGAGAGAGTGTGGTCTAATCTCAGCTTAACATCTAAAAATTTGGCTCATTGTCAAAAAGCAAAAAACAGGTCTAGCAAGTGTCCATGTCCATCCTGCGACCATCCCCCCCTGGGCAGCTAGGACCATGTCCGTCCCGGCCATCAAGCTTCTCCCACCGGGCTGGAGAGACAGCGAGACGTTCCCCCGCCGCCCCCTGCAGAGCATCGGCATACGTCTGCTGCTGAGACAGGGAGCTGGTAAAATCCTCTGCTTTCTGAGGGGAATCGAAGCTCTTCTGTTCCACTTTGTGCCATAGTTTAATTACCGCCGGATAGATGAGGAAGGGCTGGAGACCAAGCGCTGTCATCTTCTTCAAAACCGGATTAAATGCCTTTCTCCTGATCGCTGTAGCTGGACTAAAGTCGGGAAAAAATAGAAGTGTGACATTGTCCTGTGCGCATTTCACCGGATAAGCCTGCCTGGCACCTTTCAGGATTTCCGATCTGTCATGCCATCTTAGTACACGGAAGATTAGAGTGCACGGCCGATCGGAGCCCCTTCCTCCGTCATACACTCAATGCGCCCGATCAATCTCAATAGCTACGTTTACATGGACACTTTTTGCTTCCATCCGATTGAATTCATTCCGATCGTCAAATCCAAACGTAGTGTTTACATGAACGCCAAATAAAGGGATCGGGTTGATGTGAGCGTTTATATGTCACAAGCTTCTGATCGGATTTAATCTTTTGACATGCGCACACTGCATGAATATTCAGTTTCCCGCTGTTGTCGCATATTGTTTTATAAAGCATCCTTTTTATTTATTTACTTCGGGTCCTAATTAGTCGATGACCAGCACATTAACTATTGTGCAGTGCTGCTTACTTTAGAAAGCAGTAAAAGTGTCCCTTCCCGTGCCCAAAACCAGTCGTCTGTGGATGAGAGTCTTAAACAAGGTCTGGTGGGACGTTGCCCTGCACTACTTCACGTATGCTGAGTGAAAGCTGCATTTTAGAATGACTGGACACCAGAGCATGTGAGCGAAGCGGAGCGGCGTGACACTCCGCTCAATATTCCGCTCTGTGGGCGTGTCCGCTCAGTCGCTCACGGTCAAAGCAAGCTCCGCTAATATTCCACTCACGCTCACCGGTAAACCAAATCCCGCTCAGATCACGCTCTGACATAACATTTCTCTGGTAGGCCTAATTGTGTGTTTTTCCCCCGTTTATAATGAAATTCGTTAAAATTTGTTGCAAATACAGTTATGTTTCTGGGTGACATTCAGCTTGCACTTTTTCAAATTAATTTTAGTAATTTAAATGTAATGTATGTCTTGTTTTTGAAGCCACTTGGCAAACCTTCCTAAAAAATTTAATAACTGAAAAAGTAGGATATATTTGATTTTCATTAGGCCTAATTTATTTCCATAAAAACACAGCTTCAATTATTGTGCAACAGAACATTCAAAACACGCACACATGATTAAATAAATGCACATAGAATTTCACAAAATACACCTTGCTTATCAGGCCCATGAAAAGCACACACAAGATGAAATGCACCTAAAGAATTATTTAGTGGCGTTAATAAAAGAAACACTTTCTAAAAGACCAAAACTGCAGGGAAATCTGTGTCTGTCAATCTTTACAGGATTTTAGAATTTACTTTTAGAAACATTAGTCAAACTATTGCTTATTCCACAGATTCTCGAACTAGCAAATTACCAAAGAGCAGGTGCTGAGGGGGTGCTAGATCAATGACAGGGGAGCTGGGCAATTAATAGTAAATATGACCAAAACAGGTTGTTATTATTATTATTTTTATATGAATAATAAAATCACTATATAGGCGCATTTCAAATGTTTATGAGGAATGTGGGAGTATTATCGCGCTTAGCCTACACTGTAAAAAATGATCGGGATTTTAACGGTAAAAGACTGTAAAAATGCCACAGTAAAAACCTGTTAAATGATCAACAGTAAATTTCCTTACTATATACAGTGAATAACTGTAATAACTGTAATAGATCTAACCTTTGTTTTCGAGAAAGTAGCCTCAGAGTCGACACTCATAGACTGTCTGAAACCACACCCTACACCAGCGGTTTTCAACTCCAGTCCTCGCGCCCCCCCGCTCTGCACATTTTGTATGTTTCTCTCTTCACTTCAGACCTTTGTTCTATTCGACCGTAAGTGCCCTGCGAAGTGGACTTCACAGGATATTCCGCCATCATTCCAGTTCGAAGCGAGCGTATATGTTCCATCCAAAGGGCATTGAAGTGTGCGAGACGTGAATTTAAATTGGATTTATTTACAGAGGTATATTTTGTCACACTTCACTAGTAAGATTCGTCTGTGTGTGATGACGCTGGCGTAGCGCAAATCCGTGAATAAATAAGTTCCGAAGTGAAGTAAACATCAACGGATTTCTCATGCTTAGGGAGTAGGGAGCAATGAACACTGTGTAGGGAGCATGTCAATCGGAACACAGTTCACTCATGGAACTTTCTTCTAATGAGCTGATGATCTGAATCAGGTGTGTTTAAACAACAGAGACATGCAAAATGTGCAGAGCGGGGGGGGCGCGAGGACTGGAGTTGAAAACCGCTGCCCTACACCCTCACTACACTCTCATTCACTAGTCCCCACATTAGTTGACTATATAGTCTGCTAGACAGAGTGATTGAGAACGTATGAGTGAATTCAGACACTGATGAACACCTGCTGTTAACAAACACAATCACTGAAGGAAAGAACAAGAAACAAAACTACAACGGACATACAGCCACAGCCTTAAATTAAATCAACTGAAATAAAACAGTAGATGATGATTAAACAACTCCACAAACGGCATTACCAGCTCCACTTATTACTAACCAGTTTGATTTCTTTTCTCTCATATATCTACGAATTAACAGAGGTTTATATTTTATTTCAAATGTTTTGATTGACCTCACCATTTTGGTGATCAGTGTTTGCTTTAGTTATGCTCTTGACCCTTTAATCTGTAACATTAGTTTTTTTCTGGTTGTTGTAACTGTGTTTGTAACACACATTTGATATGACAAGAAAAACTAAGACACATAACAATTAAATAGATTTGGTTAACTGTTGATGATTCACTGATCTTAATCAATGTCAAAAGATATGGGTGACTTGTAATTAATTTCATATTGTTTATGTTAATAATATTACTCTACAAGATAAGTTGAAAATCTATGAATGAATTAAAAAATATTTTATACACAAAACATTTAGAGTTACAGCACCATTTAAACACACACAGCCATCAAGAATCAGCACAAGAACCTCAACAATGGTGACTATTAATTATTAAAAAATAACAATTCATGCTGCAAAGCATGCTGGGTGCCAGTACAAAACTCCCAGCATGCATTGCAGCATGAATAAATTATGCAGCTGAATGTTCTTACTATTTTTTTATTTGCTTTTATTTTGGCGTTGTTTTGGTTGTGACTTTTCAGTAGACTGTTTTGTGATGTTCAGTAGAACCGATTTTTAATTTTTTTTTCATCATTTTTGATTGTCACCAATTTTGAGAATCATACGCTGATTGTTGATGTCTGTGTGTGTTTAAGTTCTGCCGTAGTTCAATACATTTATTTGTGCATATTGTGCTTAGAACTGTTCAACAACATTTGATAACGTTAGTGTCAGCGGTGCAATTTAAGTGCATTAATATATCACATATTTAATAAGAGATTAAACATTGGGTAAGAGCTGTGAATCAGACTGGATCATGATGGTTTTGACATCACAAACATCACTTTTCGCATCACAATTTTTTTTTTGTTTTTCTTGCTTTAATCAAAGCAACCAAAAAAAAAAACTAATTTAAAAAGTCACGGTTCAAGAGCCCAACTAAAGCAACCACTGATCGCCAATATGGTGACTTCAAATGAAAGTACAACACCTAAAATCTCAATAAGAGCTTTTGTACACATATGACAGAAATGAAGTCAAACTGGTTAGTAATAAGAAGCTGGTGATGCTGTTTGTGGAGTTGTTTCATCACCCTCTGCTGAGATCTTGAGAGATTTAATGTGTTTTATTTCAGTTGATTTCATCTTTGGCTGTAAGTTTTGGTTCTCTGCTCTTGTTTCTCTTTCCTTCGGTGATTCCACTTGTTAACAGCAGGTGTTCATCACAAAAGCTCAGTCCTCATTTAATTAGTCAATTACATTTACATTTACATTTAATCATTTAGCAGACGCTTTTATCCAAAGCGACGTACAAATGCGGAGAACAATAGAAGCAATCAGACCATCGAGAGAGCAACAGTATACAAGTGTCATGACAAGTCTCAGTTAGTCTAGCACAGTACACGTAGCTAGGATTTTTTTTTTTTTTTTTTTTTTTTTTTTAAATAGAATAGGTAAGTTAGTATTAGTTAGTCAGGTGCTGGCGAAAAAGATGTGTCTTTAGATGTTTTTTGAAAATGGCTAAAGACTCAGCTGTTTGAATTGAGATCGGGAGGTCATTCCACCAGCTGGGCACAGTCCAGGAAAAGGTCCGTGAGAGTGATTTGGTACCTCTTTGGGATGGCACCACAAGGCGTCGTTCACTTGCAGAACGCAAGCTTCTGGAGGGCACATAAGTTTGAACCAGTGAGTTTAGGTATATTGGTGCAGTGGCAGTTGTGGTCTTGTAGGCAAACATCAGTACCTTGAATTTGATGCGAGCGGCTATTGGTAGCCAGTGTAACCTGATGAAGAGAGGAGTAACGTGAGCTTTTTTTGGCTCATTAAAGACCACTCTGGCTGCTGCATTCTGGATCAGTTGCAGAGGCTTGATAGTACATGCGGGAAGGCCCGCCAAGAGAGCATTACAATAGTCCAGTCTGGAGAGAACAAGAGCTTGGACAAGGAGTTGTGCAGCTTGCTCTTGCAGGAAGGGCCTAATCTTCCTAATGTTGTATAAGGCAAATCTGCAGGACCGGGCCGTTGTAGCAATATGGTCTGTGAAGCTTAACTGATCATCGATCACAACTCCAAGGTTCCTGGCAGTCCTGGAAGGAGTTATGGTTGATGAACCCAGCTGTATAGAGAAGTTGTGGTGAAGTGATGGGTTGGCAGAGAACACGAGCAGTTCTGTCTTAGCAAGATTGAGCTGAAGGTGATGGTCCATCATCCAGCTAGAAATGTCACTCAGACAGGCTGCAATGCGATCTGTTACCGTCGGATCATCTGGTTGGAATGAGAAGTAGAGTTGAGTGTCATCAGCATAGCAGTGGTAGGAAAAGCCATGCTTCTGAATAACCAATCCTAATGACGACATGTAGATGGAGAAGAGAAGTGGTCCAAGCACTGAGCCTTGAGGAACTCCAGTAGCAAGAAGTTGTGACTTTGAAACCTCACCCCTCCAAGACACCCTGAAGGACCTATCTGAGAGGTAAGACTCGAACCACAGGAGGGCGGTTCCTGAGATGCCCATCTTTCTGAGGATGGACATGAGGATCTGGTGGTTAACTGTGTCAAAGGCAGCAGACAGATCCAGCAAGATGAGTACAGAGGATTTGGAAGCTGCTCTTGCCAGTCTCATGGCCTCTGTAACCGAGAGTAGGGCAGTCTCAGTTGAGTGTCCACTTCTGAAGCCAGATTGGTTGTTGTCCAGAATGTTGTTCTGTGCAAGAAACAGAGAGAGTTGGTTGAACACAACTCGCTCAAGTGACTTTGCAATGAATGGAAGAAGGGATACCGGTCTGTAGTTTTCTAAAAGTGCTGGATTTAGAGCAGGTTTTTTAAGCAGTGGGCTTACCCGAGCCTGCTTAAATGCTGTGGGAAATGTACCAGTGTTAAGCGAGGTGTTGATAATGTGAGTAAGAGCAGGTACGACCGAAGAAGAAATGGCTTGAAGGAGGTGAGTGGGGATAGGATCTAGCGGACAAGTAGTGGGATGATTGGAAAGGATGAGTTTGGAAACCTCCGTCTCCGAGAGAGGAGAAAAGGAGGTGAGAGATTGTGTATTTGTCGTTATGAAGTTATTATTAATTTGCGGTGTGAGGAATTGGTCACTGATGGTTTTTGTTTTATTAGTGAAGAAAGTTGCAAAGTCATCAGCTGTAAGAGTTGATGAAGGAGGAGGGGGAGGTGGACAGAGAAGAGAAGAGAACGTTTTGAAGAGTGCGCGAGAGTCGGAACAGTTGTTAATTTTGTTGTGGTAGTATGTCATTTTAGCAGTGGAGACATTTGCAGAGAAGGAAGAGAGGTGTGACTGATACACAGTAAGGTCGGTAGAGTTTTTGGATTTGTGCCATTTCCTCTCTGCAGCCCTTAGTTTAACACGATGTTCACGGAGAACATCGGACAACCAGGGGGCAGAGGGGGTAGCGCGTGCTGATCTGGATGAAAGGGGGCAAAAGTTGTCTAAGCAAGATGTTAGAGTGAAGCAAAGAGCGTCAGTAGCACTGTTTGTGTCGAGTGCTGAAAACTGAGAGGGTGAAGGTAGTGCGGATGAAACCATTGAGGATAGGCGAGAGGGAGAGAGCGAGCGTAGGTTACGTCGAAAGGTGACCTGCGAAGGAGCGTGTGCTATTTCAGGAGTTAGTGTGAGGTTAGAAGTGATGAGGAAGTGGTCTGAGGTGTGCAGCGGAGTAACTAATGTGTTGTCAGTGGAGCAGTAGCGTGTGTAGATGAGGTCCAGTCGGTTACCTGATTTGTGAGTAGCCGTAGTAGACACTCATTTGAGGTCAAATGAAGTGAGAAGAGTGTTGAAGTCAGTAGCCTGGGGTTTTTCTAGGTGGATGTTGAAGTCACCGAGCAGTACCAGAGGAGTACCATCTTCAGGAAAGTTTGAAAGTAACACATCCAACTCCTCCAAGAAGTCACCCAGTTGACCTGGGGGACGATACACAACTACAACGTGGATTTTAGCAGGGTGAGTAATAGTAATTGCATGAGATTCAAATGAACTGTTGCCTGTAGGAGATGGTAGAAGATCAAATTTCCATTCATTTGAAATAAGGAGACCAGTGCCTCCACCCCTCCCAATCGTGCGAGGGGTGTGGGAAAAAGTGAAATTAGTGGAGAGTGCTGCAGGAGTGGCAGTGTCCTCAGGTTTGATCCAAGTCTCAGTTAGGGCCATGAGGTTGAGACCGGAAAGGGTAGCAATAGAAGGAATAAAATCTGCTTTGTTTACAGCAGACTGGCAGTTCCAAAGACCAATTGGAACAGAGAGTAAAGTAGTAGAGGACAGAGGGACCGTTCGTAGATTATTAGGATTGGCCTGCCTCCAACGTACAGTGCGTGCTCTCCGAGTGTTAGTAGTGATAGTACAGATTTGAAAGCACATAGTGAGTACAATTGATTAAACAATTAGATGAGTACAAGTTAGACAAAAAGTAAAGAAAGGGGAGAAAGCAATACTCAAGTGCCTTGTCGGTGTCCTTGCTCGGTGGAGTCGTGCAAGGTAGAGTCAATCGTCTTTACACTCGTCGGTCTTCACACGAGGAGGGCTTCACACGAGGGCTGCCGCGACCACTGCCGCGGTGTACAAACCAGTTTTATACTTGCCTAATTACTAGTCCCTGAAGTCAGCTGACCACGCCTTTCTACTTAGCAAACCGAAACTGGGAACTCCCGCGATAAGCACGAGAACAAACGCGACTTGCGAACGCGTTTACCAGGTAAAACACAGTATGCAAAAATAATGGTTCCTAGCAACGACAACTGAGCTGAAATCTAATGAGAAAACAAGACAAAACACTTACAAACTGATGTTCTCTTCTGCTGATCGACTGCTCCTTCAGTCGATCAATTAATTAACTCATTAACTTCAAAACTCTGTAGTGTGGACACATATAAGTGCTCTTTAAATTTTAGGATTTTGCTGTGGGATTAAAGGGGTTAAATGTGTGAGATGAAAAAAAACACACTGTGAAACTTAATTTTAACAGAAATATACCGTAAATTTAAAAAACAGTAGATTACTGGCAACCACAGCTGCCGGTATTTCACTGTAAAATCAAGAAAAAAAACTGCAAAATACTGTAAAGCCTAACAGTCAACTTCCTGTTGTTTTTTGTGGGTCACCATTGTGCTGGAGAGTAGAGCCTATGTTTAAGTTAAGGACGGACAGAGAAACACTGATGTTATGCTGCATGTTGCTTTATTTAAAGGCAGTAGCTGTGTAGTTCAATCACACGTGTGTGTGCTGTTGTTATCTGCAAGAGTTTTGAGTTGAATTGATGCTTTTAATGACTTTGCATAAATCAGTAGGTTTTTCTTCATGTGCTCAAGCAAAGTAGTTCTCAATATCCTTATGGTCACATTAATTAAACATCGTAAATATAAGTTTATAAACAAATGGCAGTTGGACAATTTAAGTGCAGTCGGTTTCTGCAAATAAAATGAGTTAACTGAAAGGTTTGTATATTAGCATTGTATCAGTTAATGAAATATGGTTTTTCACTGTGAATTTAAAAAGTCTTGTAAATCCTAAAATGTTGCTACCGTATTTTTCACGGTAAAGTTCTGGCAACCACAGCTGCCGGTATTTTACCGTAAATTTAACAGATTTTTTTTTACCCTTCTCCCCTTTGTCTGCCGAAGCACTCATGATGGGTCCAATGCAGAGTGGTTTAAATTTTACTGACAGGATCACACAATATGTGGCAAAGTGAGCAGAGCTAAAGACTAAGCCTGCATCGCCAAGATCATGGGTTCGATTCCCATGGAAAGCAAGAGCTGATCAAATGTAAAACTGTAACTTGAATGCAATGTAAGTCGCTTTGGATAAAAGCGTCTGCTAAATGCATAAATGTAAAAGTAAATGTACAGAAACAATGATTGTAAGGACCTTTCCGAATCAGAAACTGTGGGTTGACAGAACAATCCATGCTGCGGTTAACAAACGCACTGCCGCATACAACGAGGCTCTTTTGTCTGGGAATATGAGCGAGTACAAAGCATCGTGCTATGCTCTCCGACGTGCAGTAAGAGCCGCCAAACTTCGATACAGGGAGAGAATTGAGTCTCATTTTCAGCTCAATGACTCTCGACACATGTGGCAGGGACTAAGGGCCATCTGTGCCTTTGGAAACAAATCCTCCGCGGAGGTGAGAGCAGATCCGTTGCTGGCCGACGAATTAAACACCTTCTACGGCCGCTTTGAATGCAATGGCGGCAGCGCGACTCTGCCGATCAGCGCGTCAGGAAGCAGCAGGCAGAGCAGCGATAATCATGTGATCACCGTGTCAGAGGATGAGGTTCGCAGGGCCCTTAAGAGAGTGAACGTAAGGAAAGCGGCCGGACCTGATGGGATTACTGGCCATGTCCTGAGGTCCTGCGCTGATCAGCTTGCAGGTTTGTTCACTTCAATCTTTAATGAGTCCCTTGCTACCTCTGTGGTTCCCACCTCCTTTAAAAAATCTATCATCATCTCTGTGCCTAAGAACAATAAATCCTCTTGCCTGAATAACTACCGTCCAGTGGCCCTCACATCAATAGTCATGAAGGTTTTTGAGAGACTTGTAAAGAGCCACATTAGCTCCTCCATCCCTGTTACTTTGGACCCTCTTCAGTTTGCCTATCGTCCCAATAGATCTACTGATGATGTCATCTCTCACAAACTCCACTCCTCCCTCACACACACTGACAGCAGCAATGGGAACTTTGCAAGGCTGCTATTCATTGACTATAGCTCAGCTTTCAACACTATAGTCCCCATCAAGCTGGCTTCTAAACTCACAGACCTCGGCCTAAACTCTTCACTCTGCGACTGGATTCAAGACTTCCTCACTGGCAGACCTCAAGTGCTGAAAGTCGGCCAGTTCACCTCAAACTCCATCACCCTGAACATAGAAGCCCCACAGGGTTGTGTCCTGAGTCCCCTGCTCTACTCTCTCTACACACATGACTGCGTGTCCTCTCACAGCTCCACATCTATTATCAAATTTGCTGATGATACTGTGGTTCTGGGCCTCATTTCCAGCAATGATGAGACCGCATACTTGGTTGAGGTAGAGAGACTTACATCATGGTGCCAGGACAACTGTCTCTCTCTGAATGTGAGCAAAACTAAAGAGCTGATTGTTGACTTCAGAAAGAGACACCTGCGGCCCTACACTCCTCTTAATGATCAGTGGGACCCCTGTGGAGAGGGTGAGCAGCTTCAAGTACCTCGGTGTAAACATCTCTGAGGACCTGACTTGGACTACACACATTCAAACACAGGTTAAGAAAGCCAGGCAAAGACTGTACCATCTGCGACAGCAGGAAATTCAGGGTCTCACCAACAATCCTGATAACTTTCTATTCAGGGACCATAGAAAGTGTATTGACTCAGTGCATCTCAGTGTGGTATGGAAACAGCTCCAGTCAAGACTGCAAAGCCTTGCAGAGAGTTGTGCACTTAGCTGAGCGCATCTCAGTGTCTGCTCTCCACTCTCTGCAGGACATCTACCTCAAATGCTGCAGAAGCAGAGCTGTCAAAATCATCAAGGACTCAAATCCCCTGGTAACTGTCTTTTCACTTTGCTGCCATCTGGCAAGCGCTTCCGCTGCCTGATGGCAAAAACTGAGAGACTTAGGAGGAGTTTCTTCCCCCAGGCCATCAGGCTCCTAAACTCAACTCAGCCTCTTAACATCATCATGACTCCACTTTATAATCACTAACAATCAGTAAGCTATTCACATTCATTATTCTCTACCTCATACTGACAGTGTCATTTGCACACAACACTTTCTGTGTTTTGGTATCTTATTTTTTTATTTTTTTTTGAGATTGCTGCTACATGTCAACCATGTACAACCTGTTTGCACATTCCTCTCTTGTACAGTCATGCTTATCTTAATATCTAAGTCTACAGTAAACTGTCATGCACATTCATTTATATTTTATATTTTGTTCTTTATATCTTATTTTTTATTCATTTCATTTTATGTATATTTCCTCTGTGTTGTATTCTATAATATTTGCACTGTCCATGGAGCGGACCTGACTCACATTTCACTGCTGGTTATATACTCTCTGTATAATCGTGTATGTGACAAATAAATCTATTTGAACTTGAACTTGAACTTGAACTTCCCATAACACACGTTGTACTCGTTACATCGTAAGAAGATTGGCATCTATGCTAATATTTGTTTCTTTCTAATTCTGTTTCTCAGTCCGTGTCCGGATCAGATGGTGGATCGGCACCGGGAGCTGATGCCTGCGGCCCTGATCGTCAGCGATGAGCCCCAGAGACATATCCCCAGTGAAGACCTCGACTAAAAATACAATTAAACTAAAGATAAAACAAAATAACTAAAAATATAATAATAAAATACCTAACTACATAATACTATTATTGTTAGAAATTGCAACAATATAAACTACATTTATACATTTAAATTTTAATTAAAACAATAAATAAACAATAATATCCTGGCCAGAGGAGAACTGGCCCCCCAACTGAGCTTGGTTTCTCCCAAGGTTTTTTCTCCATTCTGTCACAGAGGGAGTTTTGGTTCCTTGCCGCTGTCACCTTTGGCTTGCTCAGTTGGGGACACTTAATTTCTAGAGATTATCATCAATTTGATTTCACAGATACTATTTAAACTAAACTGAGCTAGACAATGACATCTCCGAATTCAATAATTAAATGCCCTTAACTGAAAATTGAGTGTTTAATCTTATTATTATACATTACTGACACTCTATCCTCCAACTTGATACTGTTAAGTGCTTTGACAGAATCTGTATTGTTAAAAGCACTATATAAATAAAGGTGACTTGACTTGACAATGATATAGGAGATATCTGTTAGTGTTGAATGTTCAGTTGGGATTTAAAAAAATTCTATTTGTCTGTTATGTGAGGTTACCGTTGTGCTGAAGAGTAGAGCCTGTGCTTTAGTCCAGGAGAAGCCCAAGAAACACTGATAATATGATTCATGTTGCTTTTCTTAAAGGCATTAGTTGTGTAATTACTGATGTAATGAATAGCTCTTAACTAAATCGCACATGCATGGGTATTGTGGGTAAGTAGACGTTATCTGCAAGAAATTACATTTTATATTTTATTGATTGTGTTTCATTGACTGCTCACTGCTCTGGGTGTGTGTGCGTTTGGATGGGTTAAATGCAGAGCACAAATTCCAATTCCACCATATTTGTCCACACTTCACTTTCACTTTCATTCAGTTATTTTTGCTTTAAAAAAAATAATAATTCTAAGTAGCCTAAGTAGACTCAAATGAAATATGTTCAAAGTATTCATATGTTTATGTTAAAAATATTAGTTTATAAACTAAATTGGCAGTTGGCTAATTTAAGGAAGTCAGTTTCTAAAAATGAAATTTGTTAATGTAAGTTTTAATTTAGTCCATGGGATCTTTACAGTAAAATACTGTAAACTAGACTACAGTAAATAACTGCAAAATTAACAGCAAGTTACTGGCAACAGTGTTGCCAATATTTTACCATTGATTTACAGGGCAAGCTTTTAGTGTAGATGTTTGACCTACAGTAACTAGCTGGCAACAGTGTTGCCAATATATTACTTGTAAAAATCCCTGGTAAGGTCTAACACTGTATATCAAATGTTTTGGCTTTATTTACTGTGTTAATTGTGCTTGTTTGAAATGACTAAGAGCAACAAGGTCGGTGTCTGCTTTACATATGGCAAAGCAGTGCCATAACTTTTCATTTTTGGGTGGACTATCGCTTTAATATTCAAGCATATTGAAAGATATACTTTGAATATCTACTGCTGGACAACATATTGTCGGCCCAGATTCGGCCCACATCTGGCACATGTGGAATGATGATCTGGCCCACATGTAGCATGGAATGATGGCACTTGGGTGGATCGCTCCTGTTTGCCAGATCTGGGCCACAAGCAGGCCATAGCAATGCCACATGTCAGCCAAGAGCAAAGAATTACACCACACTGGACCTTATCGGAGCCACAAAATCTTCATATATTATTTATAGAGTGCTCTCAGCTTGTCTAAAATTGTTAACAAGCAAAATCACTGATGGAAAGAAGAGAACAGAAAAAAGAGACAAACAAAAACTCAAGAACTACAACAGAATTCAGCCACAGCCTTAGATGAATTCAGCTGAAAATAAAAGATATTAAATCTCTGAAGACCTCAGCAGAGGAGGATTAAACAACTCCACAAACAGCATCACCAGCTTCACTTATTACTAACCAGACTGACTTTATTTCTGTTAGAGGTCTACAGAAGTTCTTATTGAGAATTAAGAGGAGTTTAAATCTAATGTTTGTTTCATTCGTAGTCACCATAATGGTGACTATTAGTTGGGTTCTTAACTCTTTTGAGTAATCATTCACATTGCAATGTGAATAACATGCAACATCACACAACGTCAATTTGAAGATATATAAAAAAATTTAACAACACTGACACACACAGACATCAGCAATCAGCATATGAATCTCAACAATGGTGATAAAATATTCATCTGATCAGATCAATTCTGGACATAAAAAAAAAACTACTAAAAGACACAACAAAAAAAAAACAGCAAAGAATACAAAATAAATACATGAACCAAAGTTAGAATTAAATAAAATAATAGGACAATTCAGCTGGATAATTTATTCATGCTGTGATTTATGCTGGGAGTTTTGTACTAGGGTACCAAGAGTGCATTGCAACATTACACTTTTTATTGTCACCATTGTTGAGGTTCATGTGTTGATTTATGATGACTTCGTGTGTTACTGGAGTTAATCTTTTTGTGCTTTTTTTCTTTTTTTTAATGGTTCTTCAATACTGTTGATCTTATATTGCAGTTTTATCCACCCAAGTGCCGTCATTTCATGCTACATGTGCCAGATGTGGGCCGGATCTGGGCTGACAATATGTTGCTATCTGCCACATATGCTCACACGTTTCCCCACATTTTCAACATATGCTCCCCTCCAGACAACATGTATTTCAGCAGGACAATACAAAACCACATACTGCAGCTATTACAAACAGAATGGCATTGTAGTAGAAGAGTCCGGGTGCTGAATTGGCCAGCCTGCAGTCCAGATCTTTCACCTATAGAGAACATTTGGCGCATCATTAAACGAAAAATACGTCAAAGATGACCACAAACTCTTCAGCAGCTGGAAACCTATATCAGGCAAGAATGGGACCAAATTCCAACACCAAAACTCCAGAAACTCATAACCTCAATGCCCAGATGTCTTCAAACTGTTTTGAAAAGAAGAGATGCTACACCTTGGTAAACATGCCCCCGTCCCAACTATTTTGAGACCTGTAGCAGGCATCAAATTTGAAATGAGTACATTTTGTTAAATTGTAAAATGTTATGTCATCTATGTTCTATTGTGAATAAAATATTGGTTCATGTGATTTGAAATTCTTTTAGTTTTCATTTTATTCAAATTTAAAAAAAAACGTCACAACATTTCCGGAATTGTAAAAATAATAATTTATGGAATGATGATAATACGCAATACTTTACTAGCTGCTGTCAAGGTACAAATGACAAATTAGATTTGCATCTATATTTAGGATCCCATCTCTTCAGTTGTGTTTTTACAAATAAAGAAACAAACAAAAAACTACAAAAAAATCATACAATTTCCATAATCATAACAATAGATTCTTGTATTAATTACATGTTCAAAGCATTATCATATTATGTAGTATAGATCTATTTGTAACAGCCATTCATTTTTGTAAAGGAAATACCTTTGAATTGTTTATGAACTTAAGAAAGGTTTGCCTTATTTCTTTTATTCTCCATCCATAGATTAGTGGGTGTAGACAGCTTGGGAAAAATAAATAGATGATGCTTATAAATATACGATTATTGGAAGACATGTTATTCCTTATTCTGTATGACAAAAATGAAATCAAAGCAGTTGTCAAACTAACTGATAAGACAATTAAGTGAGTAATGCAGGTGTTAAAGGCCTTCATGTGGACTTTTCCAGATTTCAGAACTGAGATAAACATTACAGCATAAGAGACAGTAATGAGAATAAAATCTGCCGCTGCTATGAAGAAAGCAGCCAGAAGTCCTACAATATTATTAATAGTTATATCTCCACATGCTAACTGAACCAATGCCATATGCTCACAAAAACAGTGATCAATAACATTTGTTGCACAAAATGATTGTCTTCCAGCCAGAGAAACCATGGTGACAATCAAGAGTCCATTTCTGATTACTGGGGCAAAAACAAACTTTACAAAGTTAGGTATTTCCATGTATTTATGATAGTAAAGGGGTTTGCATATCGCAAAGTAACGATCCAGTGCCATCCAAAAAAGCAAAGTAATTTGCAATGCTCCAATAAAATGAATGCCAAACATTTGTATCAAGCAACCTGTTAGAGATATCCCACTCCAACTGAATAAAAAACCAAGAAGCATGTTAGGTACAAAAAATATAGGCATGATCAAGTCAACACCTGCCATAATACCTATTAGAATATACATGGGAGAGTGCAGAGACTTTTGAGTTCTGGAGTTTTCACCAAAACTCCAGAAACTCATAACCTCAATGCCCAGATGTCTTCAAACTGTTTTGAAAAGAAGAGATGCTACACCTTGGTAAACATGCCCCCATCCCAACTATTTTGAGACCTGTAGCAGGCATCAAATTTGAAATGAGTACATTTTGTTAAATTGTAAAATGTTATGTCATCTATGTTCTATTGTGAATAAAATATTGGTTCATGTGATTTGAAATTCTTTTAGTTTTCATTTTATTCAAATTAAAAAAAACGTCACAACATTTCCGGAATTGTAATAATAATAATTTATGGAATGATGATAATACGCAGTACTTTACTAGCTGCTGTCAAGGTACAAATGACAAATTAGATTTGCATCTATATTTAGGATCCCATCTCTTCAGTTGTGTTTTTAAAAATAAAGAAACAAACAAAAAACTACAAAAAAATCATACAATTTCCATAATCATAACAATAGATTCTTGTATTAATTACATGTTCAAAGCATTATCATATTATGTAGTATAGATCTATTTGTAACAGCCATTCATTTATGTAAAGGAAATACCTTTGAATTGTTTATGAACTTAAGAAAGGTTTGCCTTATTTCTTTTATTCTCCATCCATAGATTAGTGGGTGTAGACAGCTTGGGAAAAATAAATAGATGATGCTTATAAATATACGATTATTGGAAGACATGTTATTCCTTATTCTGTATGACAAAAATGAAATCAAAGCAGTTGTCAAACTAACTGATAAGACAATTAAGTGAGTAATGCAGGTGTTAAAGGCCTTCATGTGGACTTTTCCAGATTTCAGAACTGAGATAAACATTACAGCATAAGAGACAGTAATGAGAATAAAATCTGCCGCTGCTATGAAGAAAGCAGCCAGAAGTCCTACAATATTATTAATAGTTATATCTCCACATGCTAACTGAACCAATGCCATATGCTCACAAAAACAGTGATCAATAACATTTGTTGCACAAAATGATTGTCTTCCAGCCAGAGAAACCATGGTGACAATCAAGAGTCCATTTCTGATTACTGGGGCAAAAACAAACTTTACAAAGTTAGGGATTTCCATGTATTTATGATAGTAAAGGGGTTTGCATATCGCAAAGTAACGATCCAGTGCCATCCAAAAAAGCAAAGTAATTTGCAATGCTCCAATAAAATGAATGCCAAACATTTGTATCAAGCAACCTGTTAGAGATATCCCACTCCAACTGAATAAAAAACTAAGAAGCATGTTAGGTACAAAAAATATAGGCATGATCAAGTCAACACCTGCCATAACACCTATTAGAATATACATGGGAGAGTGCAGAGACTTTTGAGTTTTGATCAAATATATAAGAATAGAATTTGCTGTGACAGCAAATAAAAACATCAGAAAGAAAGGGATAAATAAAAAAGGCCTCCATTCTCCTAGACTGTAGAAACCAATTAATCTGAACTCACTGAATGAGAGATTTTGTGCAGAAAGATTCTTCATGTTAAAACACCTTTGTACACAGTGTATTGTTCGCCAAATGAACCTGATGAAAATAAAAAGAGAAATTATACAGTAGCTAAGCAGGTTTCATTACAGTCATATAATTAATACTGTACCAATAATAGTAAACTCTGTAGTGTGAAGCTAAATCATTTTCTGTACTGCTAATGGCAATAAAAGATAAATTTATATAAATAATAATAATAACAATCATCCACAGATCTTTACCTTTTTTGTTTTTGATTGTTACTGCGATATGAATTTGAATAAGAAACCCCTGACACTTCAGCGAGTCCAATGAATGACTCACTACATGACAAACACACAATTAATATATAACTGAGTAAAGTATTAAATCAACCCATATTGTACCCCCCCCCCATTACATTGCTGAACAGTTTATTGAAAGCTTGACGTATATCATGGTCTCTAAATACAAAGTGTTGTGTTCCCATGAGTCTGTGTTACTCCCACTGAGAAATAGAGCTTAACTCCTTTTTGCTGTATCATAGGGCTGTAGTTTCTGTTTCAGATTGTTTTCTAAGTTCAAGGTTTTTTGTGGCCAACAATCAAAAGTAATCACAAATGTAATGCATACCTGTTAAAAGAGGCTTTAAGGAGAAAATAAAATGAGTAACATGACAAATATGTAACCTAAGTCGTTAACTCAATGAGACTTTTCAGTTTCTGTCGTATACTGTAATTTTCCAGAAAGTATTGACTTGACTGGTTAATATATCAATGGTAATGAGTAGGATCATATGGAACAACACACTGCATTTCTGTACTAATTTTGAGAGAAAAAAGGGCTGAATGAGTTAGACTTTTTCCAAAACGATAAACACAGTTCTCTACATTAGAAACATTATTCAAAACTAGCAGCTCTTGTGTTTAATGCTGCTATTTAAATGCCACATTTTATTTACTGATTACTTACACCCAGTGATTATATGTGAAAACACTTTTTCCTAATTTGATAACTTGAGAGTAAGAAGAGGATGAGGAAGAGAGGACAAAGGGGAAGAGGACAATGAGTGCAACAAGGAAGAGGACAGAGGATAAAAATCACAGATACTGTACTGCGTACACAGTACGGAGTACTGAAAGAAATTTTGCAGCCTCACCATTTATATCTTGCAGAATTGCTAGATGACCATTCACTGTATGAAGAAAATGGCTGTTTAAAGCAGAGCTGGAACAACACAATGTAAATATGGTCATAGCAAACAACAGCATACCTTTATGAAAACCGCAACAACACATCATCACTGACAACACAATATTCAGAAACATAAATGTGGTGAGTTTATCCAGACTTAGCCAAATACTGAAACACCATCAGATTTGTACGAAGCAGCGTGGTGGCAACATCACAATGTGTGCAGCCATTGGTCAGAATGGTGTCCTTCATCATCATGCCACTCTTGGTCCTTACAATACTACCAACATTATCACCTTCCTTTTCCTCTGCATAATATGCTCATTCCTAGTGACCCCAGGAATCAACCAGCTGGAGCAGTCAAGGCTCGTTATCATCTGGGACAATGTTAGGTTCCATCAAGCTGCTCTGGTCCGCAACTGTTTTTTTAACCATCCACAAGTTATTCTCCATTTCTGAACCCTGTCGAAGAGTTATTTTCAGCATGGTGTTGAAAGTTATAGGATTGCCAGCCCCACCAATGCGTACCCCTTCTCCATGCGATGGAGGAGGCCTGTGTTGTGGCCAGACCCAAATAGGAGACATGATGCACATTATTTTTAATTACAGTAATACAGTCAGTCTGTTTGTTTACAGTATCTTGAAATATATTTGTCTTTTGTTGTTCATCCCAAAGTCAAACACAATAAAAATACAGTGTTTTGAGAATGAAATGATGTCCACCCTCTTATATGTTTACAGATAAAGTATATACTGAATACTGAATATGTATAACTACATGCTGTATATACAGTATTTATGCACATACTTGTACATGTGAGTGCTATGACTAACTGCAGTGTGCACTCCATTGCACACTGGCCAAGCAAAATACATAAGATAGAGTAAGGGTGTTTTACATTTGTCATATATGTGTATTTTGGAGTGTACTGTATATGGCTAATCATTTGATGTTTGTGTGTAGAGTTACTTTGCAAAAAAAAAAAAAAAATTACAAATAAATAAACATTTAAAAAAATGTGATAGCTTTTGCAAGAGATGTGTAGTGTTTTGCATCTTGTGTGCATGTTTTGTGGTTTTGTGTGTGAGTTTAGAGAAAAAGTGTCAGAAATTATGTGTATTAAATAAATAAATAAATAATTAAATAAATATAATATATATAAGTATATTTTTCTCTTTTTTGGACAGAACAGTATTTTTTGTTACTCTGTAAGCTCACCTTTAAAGTCTAATAACCTAAATTTATAAACCAAGTACACAGCAGAATTACTTTCAGTTTTTGGTGTAGGATAATATTCCTTTAACACATGCTCCATCGTGTGGACAAGATTATGCTATTGCATTAACCAAAACAAGGCTAATGAAGCTTAGGTCTGCATATCTATATATTAGTTTTTATACTTAATAAAAATCTTATATTTTCAGTCAAAGCAAAATCAAGGTTCAAGGTTCTTTATTATTTGTCACATACACAATCATACAGGGTATAATCAGTAGTGAAATGTAGGTCAGGACAGGTCTGCTCAAAGGACAGTGCAAAATAATAAAATACAAAATGAAACATAACACAAGAGAATATATATAAATATAGGTAAGAGTAAGATAAAAAATATGAAAAAAAGATAAAATAAAATAAAAATAAAATAAGGAGTAAAATGTGCAATGAAATAAAATAAAATGTGCAATACAGTCTACTGTGGATTTAATAAATATTAATATAAACAGGGATGTGCAAGAGGAATGTGCAAAACAGGTTGTACCGGGTATATTCACATAGCAGCAATGCGGATGATGGAGAATAATTAATGTTTTTACAGTTTATTAAATTGAGTCCTGTACAAAACATTAAATGAATCTCAGTTATGAGATTAATCCTTAATCATCTCAGTTATGATTAAGGTAACATTAGAGTCAATAATGAATTATTTACTTTATTATGTGCTCTCAGTGAGAAATAAGAGCTGATGTAGGCTGATGCATTTTAAAGCTTAATGTAAAGACATAATAAATTAATAAATTAATGTAAAAAAAAAATGTTAAAGAGGAAGAACACATTTGCTGAAAATGGAAATAAAGTTTGAGTCTCTTTCAACAATCTCTGTCTTTACCATATTGATAAAAAGAACCACCCAACCCAAAGATAACACTAGATGGTGACAAATCACCACTAATCAGGACACTAATCACTAATCACTAACCACTAATCAGTTTACTAAATATTATTGAGATGTGGGAGATTTTAATACATGAGTGCTGAACAAATTAGAAATAATTGTGCACTGTCATTGTCATTTGTGCATTACTGGTCATGTAATAATACAAAATGTGCCTTTTTTGTTCTCTTCTGAAATATAGTAAAATAATTGTGTCACAGTAGGTTACTAAATGAATAGGTAAAGCTACTGTATGTTTCGACCATATTAGCACAAAAAGTAGGTAACACTTTAAAATAAGGTCTCATTTGTTAACATTAGTAAATGCATTAACTAACATGAACTAGCAATGAACAATATATTTTCACAGCATTTATTAATGTTTGTTGATGTTAGTTAATCAAAATGTTCTTGTTAATTCACAGTGCATTAACTAATGTTAACAGATAAAACTTTAAATTTGAATAATGTTTATACATTTTGAATATTAACTAACATTAATAAATGCTATATAGGTATTGTTCATGTTAATTAATATAGTTAATGTTAGTAACTGAAACCTTATTGAAAGTGTTACCAAAATTGTATGTATTGTTGTGTGTGTGTATATTTCACAGTCTTGATGGTTTGGATTAACCCTTTCATTGCTGTATCCCTCAAATCCAACAGCGTTATTGAAATGCATGTGCTCACAGTGCACCGTTTTCCTGATGCCACCGGGTGGCGTTTGCACTGACGGCTTGGGCCATCAGTGCTTGCAGCTATATTTGTATACTTGTAAGTGTACTATTTCAATACTCTTTGGGACTAAATTGGCCCAATTTCTAAAAGTATACTTTAAGTATAACAGTAGTAAACTTTGAGTACACAACTAGTTTACCTCTATGCTTTTAGTTTGTACTGAAACTATATTAAAAGTGAATTACACTTTGAAGTATAGTCTTAGTAAACTACTAGTTTAATAGTTTTATATTGCAAGTATACTCATAAGTTTTCTTTAAGTGAACACATCATACTTTAAGTATGCTACTATGTCCCTATTTATTAATTTGTATATATTTTGCTATATGAAAATCTGAACAAATATATCAAAAAGAAAGAACAATACAAAACATCAAAAAGAAAGAACAGGATATCTGCTTGTAAACAATAACATTTTATTCTAGCTTCATGCATTCTTTTTTATAAACACTTGAATGTGGTTAAGTTTCATAAATAAAGAAAAAAATAAGAAATAAATAAAGAACATTTTAAACAAAAGGCTGAAAAAAGACTATGAATTGGATTCCGAATGATAATCAAGATGTAGATGGAGTCAATCAACACCCCAAAGCTTGATAATCATTATTGCCTCTTCATAGGTCAACATTTTATTCCATAATGTTTCATAGTTTTGATGCTGTTTTATGTCTGATGATCATGTTAGATTACGTGTGGAAGCATCTGTTGTTCCCTTTCGATATTCTACTCGTACTGCGTCTGTAAGACACTGAAGAAGCCTTTTTCAATCACGCAGTGAAACTGCATGTCCATTGGTTCGTGCAGTGCTATAAAAACTAACCAATGGCACAGCGGCGGCGATAAGCAAGCCTATGGCTATGTAGCCTGCCAAAGCCCGCCAGAATGGGCAGGGCATCTGGCTATATAAGCGGCCACTTCGCCACCGCATCTCAGATTTCTTCTCTTCAGCGACGAAGACGCTTCCTCGCTGACTCTTCGCTGACACCGAGATTCGCAGTTGAAACGCCTGATTGGACCTCTTGCAGCGCTCAGCTCGCACTTCCCGGTCCATCCCCTGCTCGCGGTGTTGTTTCAAATGCTGCGCCGTCATTGTAAGACATTCAGGACTCCCCTGCACGCTGATGACAGTCACGCTGAGTGTGTGTCATGCTTGGGGAAATCCCACGCTGACGCTGCGCTCAGCGGGGCTGATTGCTCGCATTGTGAGTGTTTCAGTCTCTCCTCTCTGCGCTCGCGGATAGCTTTCTTTTCAGAAAGTGACTCCGCCCCTCACGCTCTCCTGTCTTTTTCCTCCCAGGGACATGCGAGGAAAAGACAGCGGGGCAGAGGTTTTGAGTGGCCGGAGACGAGCGAGCTCACGTCCGCTCAGTGTCCGCGTGCCTCACCATCACCACAGAGAGAGGATTCGCCGATCCTCTTCACTCAACCCGATCAGCGTCCCTCTGCGGCTGCGAGCGACATGATCTCATTCGGTGGGAGTGACGATGAAATGGATGACAGCCTTTCTCTGGCGGCTTCGGACAGGGAGGAGTTATCGGGCTCGGTTACTGACCCCGCCCTCTTGCCTCCGTCCTCTTCACGCAGCGCCAGACCCAGAACGGATGAGGAGCTCGTCCGTGTGATGATAAAGGCTGTCAATGAGCTCGGGCTCAAGTAGTCTTTGCCTGAGGAGCCGTCTCGCAGCAGGCTGGACGAGTGGTTTCTCCCGGGGTGCCAGCTGGCCCCCCGCCAACGCTCGTCCCCCTTCCTTCTCGAAGTCCACGACGAGCTCACTAAATCGTGGCGCGCCCCCTACTCGTCTCGCATCTATCCTTCTGCTTCCTCCGCCCTCACCTCCGTTGACGGCGCTGAAGAGAAGAGATACTAGCACCTGCCCCCTCTGGATGAGTCTGTGGCCACGCATCTCTGCCCACCCATGGCTATCGGATGGAAGGCGAGGGCGAGCCATCCGTCCAAGCTGTGCAGAGTGACTCGGCGGCTGGACAAGCGGCTTCGGCGCTGCAATCTATGGCTTCGCTCCAGGTCTTTCAGACCAAGATGCTCGCCAGCGAGGAGGCCGGTCTCGATGCAGCTTCACTCAGGGACATGAGGAGCACAACAGACCTGGCCCTACGCACCACCAAAGCCACTGCCCAGGCCATCGGTCGCTGTCCAGCCTGGTAGTGTTGGAACGCCACCTTTGGCTCACGTTGACGGAGATGAAAGAGGCGGATAAAGTTCCCTTCCTCGGCGCTCCGGTCTCGTCGAACAGCCTGTTCGGGCCAGCTGTGGAGGTGCTTCGCGGAACTGTTTACGGAGGCTCAGAAGTCGTCTCAAGCGATGTGACACTTCCTCCCAAAACGCGCCAGTTCTGCTGCTTCTAGTCACCCCAAGCCTGCGCCGACTCAGCAGCCCGCCAAGCCAAAGCCAGCCACTTCAGAGCCCCTACCTCCTAAAGGTCAGCAGGATAGAGGGTGTTCCCGTTCGGCAAGACGCTACCCGAAGCGCCAGGGATCCCGGCCTAAGATCGCCTTGGATCCGGCGCCTCAGAAGTCTTCCTGATCAGTCAGGCAGAAAGAGGAGGGGCCCCAGTCTCGCTATCGCCAGACCACCCCGCAAGCAGCCTCTAATGTGCCTCTTGTCACCCAACTGCACATCAACTACCTAGAGATGTTAGCAGTTTGCCATGCCTGTCAATTCTTCCTGCCGGAAATAAGGGGACACCGTGTGCTAGTACGCTCAGACAGCAGGTCCGTGGTGTCATAGATAAATCACCAGGGTGGCCTCGTCTCGAAGCACCTCTGCGCGCTGGCGAAAAACCTTCTCGTTTGGGCTCAGACCAATCTGCGCTCACTGAAGGCGATGCATGTGCCAGGCAAAATGAACCAAGGAGCAGACATGTTTTCGAGGAACAACGTCTCCTCAGAGGAAAGGATCCTCCACCCGCTCGCGGTTCAGAGAATCTGGGAAGTCTTTGGCAGAGGTCCAGCGGGGTGTCCATTTTGGAAATTTGTAAGGCGGCCGGCTGGTCCTCGTCATCCACATTTGTAAGGTTTTACAACCTGGACGTCCCTGCCTTGCAGGCCAGAGTCCTTTCTGTTTAGTTTGCCGCCTCCGGCTAGATAAAACGGTCATATGGGTTCACTTGACCAACATTGTTCAAGCCCCCCCTTCACTTGGGCGGTCCACATTATCTGGACACCAAGTATAAACTATAAACTCCCCAGGGTCTTCTCCCACGTGAGTTTGGGTTTTGAGTCGTTCCCCATCATAGCACGGCGTGATTGTACTGGTTCCCATACACTGTCTTACAGACGCAGTACGAGTGGAATATCAAAAGGGAACGTACTCGGTTACTATCATAACCTCGGTTCCCTGAGATATGGGAATGAGTACTGCGTTCCTGGCCGTGCTATGAGCTGCACGCCTCAGTCGCTTCACTCGAAGAAATCTGAGATGCGGCGGCGAAGCGGCCGCTTATATAGCCAGATGCCCTGCCCATTCTGGCGGGCTTTGGTGAGCTACATAGCCATAGGCTTGCTCATCACCGCCGCTGTGCCATTGGTTTGTTTTTATAGCACTGCACGAACCAATGGATGTGCAGTTTCACTGCGTGATTGAAAAAGGCTTCAGTTGAAGAGGAAAAAAGAGTTTTTCCCATACAGCGTCTTACAGACGCAGTACTTGTTCCCGTATCTCAAGGAACCGAGGTTACGATAGTAACCGAGTATGTTTTTCGGATTCTTCTTTGCTTGTGGTTTGAGAATTCTGTACAGAAGATGTGTAATAGCGCCCCTACCATATAACAATGATGAAAACATTCTTGGAGCACAAGTATAGCTCAAATAAATTTAGCCCTTTGTCCCAATGTGCATACTATCCATCCTAAATTCTATGTGATATTAGTAATTTACTATTTAGGGCAGATAGGGTAGATAGTATGCGCATTGGGATGCAGGGTCAGACTAAATCCTCATGATCTGTTGTTTATGCTGCTATTTTCGCATATAAAGCTAAAGCTCTGTAAGAGAGAGGGAAAACAAAAGCTTTGGTTGTCGGCCAGGAAAATAATCAAAATGAACAAACTGCTGCCATTATATATTCTCTGTTATACAATTCTCTATGCTGCATGCAAATTCAGGCTTACTCAAAAACTTGCGTACATGAGCACAGGCTCTACCTGACGTGAGTTTTGCGAGACGACCATACATCCACTTTTCTGTCATACATTAATTTCATAAATGAGATCCACTATTTCTGCAGTATCCAGTAAGTATACTGTACATAGTATGCAAGCTTTCTATATGCATAAAATACCCAGATTCTTGCCAGAATCCGCTAATTATAGCTTAAGTACACTGAAATCAGAATCTGTGTTCGCCTCATTAATAATAAAGCGTTTATTGGGTATACGGTAGCTGTAGGGAGGGCTTTACTGTCCCAATAAGGAGGTGGGTGTACTTGCAGGAACATTTGGTGTCATGGTTCACAAGATGTCACAGGCCATAACAACATAATATTTTCTGTAAAAAGTGTCTTATATAGCTATAAATCATGATTTCTTGTGTTCGAATTAGTCAGTGTCAATTCTGTCATCCCATCATTCTATCAATTAAACATAAAAAATAATAATTAAAAAATATATAATTAATTAGTAAGTGCTATAAAATAGCATAAACTAAACCCTCTGGTCCTAGAAATGCGGTCCTGAAACTGCAGCCTCCAGTATTGCAGAATCATGTTACTTTCCAATGAACATGACAACACAGGCTAATCTCAGAGAATTTAATTCAGATAATTCACAAATTTGTTTGAAGAACCAAATTGATCAATTATCACAATTAAAAGTCCTGGTATCTACACTGTCAAAAATTGTACCGTTAAATAACAGTAATGTACTGGCAGCAGAGTCGCTAGTAATGTACTGTTAATTTACAGCCCTCTACCGCCAATTTACAGCTCTTCTGTTTTACAGAATGTTACTGTTATACTACCATGGAAATTAACTCTGCTCTGCTTCATACAGTTTGAGTTTAAAGTATTAGTATTCATATGGCATTAGTAATGTGACCTTATATCATTTGAATCCACTGAGAATAAATATTTCTTAGTATAAAACTGCAAACACTTTAAATAACTAAAAACATGTTTTTAACTCAAATCGTTTCAGCTATAGCACATGCATATGCTGGAGTATTTAATGAAAAGATCATCGCTGTTTAAGCAACTCTACAGTTACTGTCTTTAAATAAAGCAGCAGAACATCAGTGTTTGTGGCTCATCATTGACTGAAGCACAGGCTCTACTCTCCAGCACAATGGTGACCAACAAAACTACATTAAACTAACAGATCTCTCTTGTACAAAAACACATTAATACAGTTCAGTTTAATATTTACTCTCCTTATCAGTTCATGACTTTGCATAACTGTTTTCTGTGGACCTTCACTAATATTTCAGTAAAAATAACTTTTTGCTTTTGGTTAATCTGACTGTTATGTTTTACAGTAAATTGCTGTTTTTCCTTGAATTAACGGTAATCTACTGGCAGCACGGTTGCCAGTAAGTAACTGTTTTTCTACAGTTTATTGCTGTTAAATTACATTTCATGCTGAGTTTTTTTCATCTTACATCTTTAACCCTTTAAACCCGCAACAAAATCCTCAGTTTTAAATGAACACTTATAATGTGTGCACACTACAGAGTGTTAGAGTAACACTGAATCAGTGCTGAAGTTAATCAGATAATTCTGTGATTAATTAAATGAAGATTGAGCATTAGTGATGCACAGATGCTGTTAACAAGCAGAATCACTGAGAGAGAAACACAAGAACTACAACTGACTTCAGCCACAGCCTTAGATGAAATCAACTGAAATAAAGAAGACATTAAATCTCTAAGACATTAAGATCTGATTAAACAACTCCTAAATCAGCATTACTTCACATATTACTAACCAGACTGATGCTATATCTGTCAGATGTCTACAGAAATGAAAGTTATTTCTTTTTTTTCTTTTTTTTTAACTACCGTGATGGAGATCAGTGTTAGCTTTAGTTGGGCTCTTGAACCTTGACTTTTTAACATTAATTTTTCCTTGGCTGCTGTAAACGTGTGTTTTAAAACACACTTGTTATGGCAAAAAGAACCAAAACAAAATCTGTAGTTTTGTTTAATTATGTTTCGCTAATAACATAACCATAATTAAACATTATATTCACTGATATGTAAATTTTTTTCTCCAGTGTCTCTACTGTTACCGAAGTGATTATGTAACAACAGCCTGCTCATTATTTTGCTCTAGTTTATGTAAGATTGTTAAAAACATTACTGACAATAAAAAAAAACTCTAAAGTGCTATGAAACACTCACCTCAGGAATCAGCGTATGAATCTCAACAATGGTGACTATCAACCAAAATAAATAAACAGATCAACTCTGAATATCACAAAACACACTACTAAAACTCAACACAAAACAAAAGCAATTATAAAAGCAAATAGAAAGAATTAGAGAAAATAAGTGGACAATTCAGTGGCATAATTTATTCATGACGCAATGCATGCTGGGAGTCATGGGTGAGTTTTGTACTGTGCTAGTACCCAGCATGCATTGCAGCATTAAGCTTTTGACTCACCATTGTTGAGATTCATATGCTGATTCTGGATGTCCGTATGTGTCTAAATGATGCTATAGTACTGAAGGTTTTGTGCATAAGATGTTTTATAATTCTTCATAATTGGTTGTTATTTTGTAGTATCATGCAGCATTTACCCTAAATAATTCAAAACTAATAAAAAAAGCCCACAACCCTTCATTACAGACTGAATGACAGCAGACCGCTTCATGATGAATTCAATTCAAAAACACTTACTTAAAATTTTTTTTGGCTTTAGTTGCTATAACCAATGTGTTTTACAAACACCATTATAGCAACCAAAAAAAATCTAGGATTTAGAAGTCAAGGGTCAAGAGCCCAACTAAAGCAAACGCTGGTCGCCATAATGGTGAGGTCAAATGAAACATTTTCAACAAAGTATCTAAACGTCTATTAATTCTCAAATAATTTTTGTAGATATATGACAGAAATAAAGTCAGACTGTGATGTGTGAAGTTGGTGATGCTGTTTGTGGAGTTCTTTAAATGTCCTCTGCTGTTTTATTTCAGTTGATTTCATCTAAGGCTGTGGCTGTTTGTCAGCTGTAGTTTCATTTCTTGCTCTTTCCTTCAGTGAATCTGCTTGTTAACAGCAGCTGTTCATCATTGGCTGAAATCACTCATTAGTGTTCATTCTCTCTGTCAGGTGAACTATATTAGTAAACTCATGTAGGGAATAGTGAATGAGGGTGTAGGGTGTGAATTGAAACACAGCCCCTGAGTGTCGAATCTGAACGCTGTTATTTCACAGGACTGCAGAAGGATACTTTCTCGAAAACAACAAATATTACCCAGAATTCATTGTTTTTTACGGGATTTTACTGTTGTACTGAAAAAAACAGAATGTTACTGTCAGAATATGGCCGTTTTTTAACAGCAATTTTTTACAGTATATCACATTTTCTCAGATGCATAGATTTGCCCTTCACTGTCAGGATTTTGGACAAGCATAATTGATTGGTACTCTAAGGCAGTGGTTCCCAACCCTGGTCCTGGAGGCACCCCAACACTGCACATTTTGCACGTCTCCTTAATCAAACACACAGGTGCCTCCAGGACCAGGGTTGGGAACCACTGCTCTAAGGCCTATAATACTCCTCTTCTCCTGGACGTGGAACTTGCTGTCTTTGGCTTCTCACAACACACCTCTAGCCTTCCAAAAACTTTACAACAGGCCCTTACTCTGGGTATGATTATGGCTAAGATACTTACATTAAAGAACTGGAAGTCATCTTCACTTCCCTCTTTTCAAATTTGGATTATGGACATGATCTCTGTCATACAAATTGAAAGACTCAGATTTCTGAGGTCTAACTCCATCGGAAAGTTTTACATTGTCTGGGGATCATTTCTTGGATATTTAGACAAACTAGCTGCCCAACCAACATCTAATGTTTCCTATGAGGGTTGATTTGTACGTTACCTTCAGGCATTCCAGATGATTGACTCTTTTGCAGCTCTTTACTATGGAACCTCTAGTTACTGAACCTGTATTAACTACTATTATTATTATTAGGGGCCAAGCACCGAAGGTGCGATGGCTCCTATTGTATCCGTTAGGTTTCCTATTCTTCTTCTTCTTCTTCCGCTCTGAAAGTCTATGGTAGCCCATAGAACCACTTGTGGGAAAGTTGTGAAATTTGGCACAATGATAGAGCACAGTCTGAACAGTCACCATAGCAAAATTGGAGTCGCTAACCCAAACTCTCTAGCGCCACCACTTGTCCAAAATTTCACTCATAATTATGCTAATAACTTTTTAACCGTAAGGCACAGGAGAAAATTATTTGTTTTCCTCTGAATCCTTGGCTCATGCCGAGTTGAATGAAAACCAAAATAAAAAAATCGTAATGTTTAGTTTTTCCGCTATTTTTAATAGTTCGAAAAACCTACTATTTTGAACTCGTCCTAGATGGTTTGTCTGATTTTCACCAAAATTGACTCAGATCATCTTCAGACGATGCTGGCAAAAAGTTATGGAATTCAAGTCGATTCATCAAACTGTTCTCAAATAACGGACAAACAAATTCTACAAAAAGCACGCAAAAATTGATCTGAGGCTATATCTCCACAACAGTTTGGCATACTGAGACCGTGGTGTGTGTTATAATAAGCATGACCTGAGGCTACCAGCAGTGTTTCGGCGCTGTGCCACCTAGTGGTCAGGAGATATGAAAAATGCATTTTTTTGCTTGTAACTTCTGAATGGTTTGGCCAAAAATCACAGAACTGGTCTCTTTAGATTGGGTGCAGCATGCCGAGACGAATGATATCCTAATTTTCAGGAATTAGCCATTTTGGGCGTCGGCCATTTTGAATTTTGTCGTAAAATACTGTATTTTATGAACGCATTGAACGCATCGTTACGAAACTTGGTATGCTTCTTCGGCACCATGCCCTGATGCTACTCAAAAAGTTTCGGGACAGAGTTATAATGACATTTCTAAAAATGCTAATAACTTTTGTTTACATTAGCCTATTGTAATGAGACTGATGTTGTTAGATCCCTGATGTTGTTAGATGCCGAGAATATCGATACTAATGATTCCATAACTGGCTGAATTTGCTGTCCGCCATTTTGAATTATCTTGAAAACCTACTTTTTCGAGCTCCTTCTAGACCATCAGTCTGATTTTCACCAAATTTGACTCGGAACATCTTCAGACCATGCTAGAAAAAAGTTATAGATTTCGTGTCGATATATAAAATGTTTTTCATTTAACGCATCAACGAATTTTCTGGAAAGATGTCAAACTGCATCTGAGGCTGTATCTCTGCAAAGCTTTGACATATTTACACCAAACTTTGTATGTGCCATTGTCACCTCAAACTGACCACGCCACATCAAGTTGGTAACAGCGCCACCTATTGGTCAAGAGTAATAAACCATTCATTAACCATTAATTATGAAATTTCCAAAAATGCTAATAACTTTTAACTGCATTAGCCTATTGTAATGAAATTCATCGCAACATATTCATTGGTTCATGCCAACAACATACATACAAATTATGCCATAGTAAGCCGAACTTCCTGTCCGCCATTTTGATTTATGTTGAAAACCTACTTTTTCAAACGCCTCCTCAACCGTTGGTCCGATTTTCACCAAAATCGAGTCAAATAATCTTCAGACTGTGCTGACAAAAAATATGTATTTCGTGTCGATAGACGAAACCGTTTTTCGTACAGTGCCGCTACAAATTTTGGTCATGGTGCCAAAATGACTCTGAGGCTGTATCCAAGATGGCGGCGCGTGCAGACGCTGCGGCTTCTCTCTCTCCCGACAGAACGGTGTTTTCGTGTTTCTTATCTTGTGAGTCACAGTGTTTTTGTACGTCTTCGTCGCGTCTATCTGTTTTAAAGCGTGCATACAGTCATGAGTTTCTGCTTGACATCGGCAGAACCACATTTTTAGAGTTAAACTTCGTGCACGCCGAAGAGCTGTGGGACCTCGGTCTGCTCCGGAGGCCTACAACATCACCGACCCCCACTACTGCATCTCGCCTACAGCGGAGGCGCCACAAGCGGCGCGAGAGGAAGCAGAAGAGGGGTATGCGCGGAGGTATCTGGGCTAGGCTAGCGGCTAACCCACACAAGCCAGCTATCCCCACCATCGTACTGGCCAGCGTACGCTCTTTGGACAATAAACTGGACTACATCCGACTACTACGCTCAACTCAGAGAACTGCAAAATACTGTTGTGTTTTTGTTTTCACGGAAACGTGGCTCAGCAACAGCGTGCCAGACTGCACCATTCAGCTCGACCAGCTATCATGCTATCGAGCTGACAGAGTTCTCGTCGAGGGAGGTAAGACTCGTGGCGGCGGGCTTTGTGTTTACATAAATGACGCGTGGTGCCGCGACACTGTTGTGGTCTGCAAACACTGCTCACCCCTGGTGGAGTTTATGATTATTAAGTGCCGGCCGTTCTATCTACAGAGAGAATATACAGCCATAATGCTCGCTGCTGTATACATCCCTCCCAACCCCAACAACAACAGGAGTGAGGCACTGAATGAACTGTACCAGCACACCAGTGAGCAGTAGTGTTGCTTTCGTCAACGAAAATTATGACTAAATATCATCGTCAACGAACCTTTATAACGTGACGAAAACGAGATGAGACGCAACGTAAATGCTGGTCATGTGACGATGACGATAGTTAAATGTATAATGCAATATCGTTGATGAATAAAAACGAGACTAAATGTGGTTTACAAAATAAAAACTATGCTAAAATGTCTCTTCATTTTCGTTGACCAAAACAAGACGAAACAAAATGTTATAACGTTATTTCGTCTCGTTTTGTCGCGTTATTAATATTTTGCAGTATTTCGGTTTCACGTGTCTCACTTCAGGGGCTGTCAGGGTTGCCAGGTTTTCGCAACAAAACCCGCCCAATTGCTACTCAAAACTAGCCCAATCACATTTCGAGGGGGGTCCCTGGTAAAGTTCGCATTCCAGGGGCTAAATATCACGTTATTGGGGTCGCTTCAACCGCGGACATGAAAAACTACCCGCGGCAACCATGTTAAAGTAGCCCAATTCCGCAGGAAAACCACGGACTTGGCAACAGTCTGCACAGACGCAGGCGACGTCACTTCCTCAAGCTCCACTCGCAGCATTATTTAGAAGGCGACAACAAACAAAGTTAAGTATGACACAGAGAAAGGGACCGATGGCCGCCTTCATCTGACTTCAGTTTACAAGCGATACAAGTAACAGACACACACATTTTATTTGCACTTTTTAGTATGTTATTGTAGCTCGAGCATTCAAGCACCTTGTTTCTCTTTGTTAAACTTGAATGTATTTTTCTGGCATTGTCATGTGATGCTTTTTTATTTTATTTATTGTTTTTATTTATGTAAATTTATGTGTGTCTACTAATAACATGTTTGGTTGGTAAAATAAATGTTGTAAATTCAAATCAGAGAGTCTTTGGATGTATTCTTGAGTCTATAAGGTAACAATAATATAATAAGATAACCTTGTTTGAAATGGGTTTGGCTAAAAGAAAATTTTGGTTTCGTCTATACTGCTAGGTACTTATACTATTTTGACTGGGTTAAATAGAATTGCATTGCTAAAAAGAGACTAAAATACAATTTTCAATGACAAAAACTAGACTAAATGTCATCAGTTTTCGTCGACTAAAACTAGACTAAAATGTCATCAGTTTTCGTCGACTAAAACTAGACGAAAATAGTCATGGACAATTCTGACTAAAATAAGACTAAAATGCTCAGACTTTTAGTTGACGAAAACTTGACTAGACCAAAAAGAGTATGAACCTGACTAAAACTAATAAAAACTAAAATGACAGCTTCACACAAAGACTAGACTAAAACTAAAATTAAAACAGGCCGCCAAAAACAACACTAGTGAGCAGCAGACAGCCCACCCAGATGCTTTTCTCGTCTTGGCTGGAGACTTTAATCACACAGACCTAAAGAGTGTGTTCCCAAAAATACACCAACATGTTGACTTTCCAACAAGGGGAAACAGCACTCTGGACTTTGTTTACACCACCCAGAGAGGAGCATACAAGGCTCTACCCCTCCCCCATCTTGGCACCTCAGACCACATCACTGTCATGCTAATTCCTGCATACAGACCGATCGTTAAAGTCACCAAACCAGTTCACAAACAGATACAAGTATGGCAGGAATGGTCGTCAGAGGCACTAAAACACCTTTGTACACAGTGTATTGTTCGCCAAATGAACCTGATGAAATTAAAAAGAGAAATTATACAGTAGCTAAGCAGGTTTCATTACAGTCATATAATTAATACTGTACCAATAATAGTAAACTCTGTAGTGTGAAGCTAAATCATTTTCTGTACTGCTAATGGCAATAAAGATATAAATTTATATAAATAATTATAATAATCAATCATCCACAGATCTTTACTTTTTTGTTTTTTGATTGTTACTGCGATATATGAATTTGAATAAGAAACCCCTGACACTTCAGCGAGTCCAATGAATGACTCACTACAATGACAAACAACAATTAATATATAACTGAGTGAGTAAAGTATTAAATCAACCCATATTGTACCCCCCCCCCCCCATTACATTGCTGAACAGTTTATTGAAAGCTTGACGTATATCATGGTCTCTAAATACAAAGTGTTGTGTTCCCATGAGTCTGTGTTACTCCCACTGAGAAATAGAGCTTAACTCCTTTTTGCTGTATCATAGGGCTGTAGTTTCTGTTTCAGATTGTTTTCTAAGTTCAAGGTTTTTTGTGGCCAACAATCAAAAGTAATCACAAATGTAATGCATACCTGTTAAAAGAGGCTTTAAGGAGAAAATAAAATGAGTAACATGACAAATATGTAACCTAAGTCGTTAACTCAATGAGACTTTTCAGTTTCTGTCGTATACTGTAATTTTCCAGAAAGTATTGACTTGACTGGTTAATATATCAATGGTAATGAGTAGGATCATATGGAACAACACACTGCATTTCTGTACTAATTTTGAGAGAAAAAAGGGCTGAATGAGTTAGACTTTTTCCAAAACGATAAACACAGTTCTCTACATTAGAAACATTATTCAAAACTAGCAGCTCTTGTGTTTAATGCTGCTATTTAAATGCCACATTTTATTTACTGATTACTTACACCCAGTGATTATATGTGAAAACACTTTTTCCTAATTTGATAACTTGAGAGTAAGAAGAGGATGAGGAAGAGAGGACAAAGGGGAAGAGGACAATGAGTGCAACAAGGAAGAGGACAGAGGATAAAAATCACAGATACTGTACTGCGTACACAGTACGGAGTACTGAAAGAAATTTTGCAGCCTCACCATTTATATCTTGCAGAATTGCTAGATGACCATTCACTGTATGAAGAAAATGGCTGTTTAAAGCAGAGCTGGAACAACACAATGTAAATATGGTCATAGCAAACAACAGCATACCTTTATGAAAACCGCAACAACACATCATCACTGACAACACAATATTCAGAAACATAAATGTGGTGAGTTTATCCAGACTTAGCCAAATACTGAAACACCATCAGATTTGTACGAAGCAGCGTGGTGGCAACATCACAATGTGTGCAGCCATTGGTCAGAATGGTGTCCTTCATCATCATGCCACTCTTGGTCCTTACAATACTACCAACATTATCACCTTCCTTTTCCTCTGCATAATATGCTCATTCCTAGTGACCCCAGGAATCAACCAGCTGGAGCAGTCAAGGCTCGTTATCATCTGGGACAATGTTAGGTTCCATCAAGCTGCTCTGGTCCGCAACTGTTTTTTTAACCATCCACAAGTTATTCTCCATTTCTGAACCCTGTCGAAGAGTTATTTTCAGCATGGTGTTGAAAGTTATAGGATTGCCAGCCCCACCAATGCGTACCCCTTCTCCATGCGATGGAGGAGGCCTGTGTTGTGGCCAGACCCAAATAGGAGACATGATGCACATTATTTTTAATTACAGTAATACAGTCAGTCTGTTTGTTTACAGTATCTTGAAATATATTTGTCTTTTGTTGTTCATCCCAAAGTCAAACACAATAAAAATACAGTGTTTTGAGAATGAAATGATGTCCACCCTCTTATATGTTTACAGATAAAGTATATACTGAATACTGAATATGTATAACTACATGCTGTATATACAGTATTTATGCACATACTTGTACATGTGAGTGCTATGACTAACTGCAGTGTGCACTCCATTGCACACTGGCCAAGCAAAATACATAAGATAGAGTAAGGGTGTTTTACATTTGTCATATATGTGTATTTTGGAGTGTACTGTATATGGCTAATCATTTGATGTTTGTGTGTAGAGTTACTTTGCAAAAAAAAAAAAAAAATTACAAATAAATAAACATTTAAAAAAATGTGATAGCTTTTGCAAGAGATGTGTAGTGTTTTGCATCTTGTGTGCATGTTTTGTGGTTTTGTGTGTGAGTTTAGAGAAAAAGTGTCAGAAATTATGTGTATTAAATAAATAAATAAATAATTAAATAAATATAATATATATAAGTATATTTTTCTCTTTTTTGGACAGAACAGTATTTTTTGTTACTCTGTAAGCTCACCTTTAAAGTCTAATAACCTAAATTTATAAACCAAGTACACAGCAGAATTACTTTCAGTTTTTGGTGTAGGATAATATTCCTTTAACACATGCTCCATCGTGTGGACAAGATTATGCTATTGCATTAACCAAAACAAGGCTAATGAAGCTTAGGTCTGCATATCTATATAT